>JASAMZ010011055.1:0-56315 GCA_030248115.1 Linhomoeus sp. GSCO2_2
AAGTGTGGAGTATGTAGCGATTGTGCGCGAAACGCAGAAAATTACAGTCAACGGCGTTCGCGCGTGCAGCGGTCGATTTGCAAACGGTCTTTTGCGTTGGGTAGGCCTAGTAGGTGGGCAACCTGCACGACAAACGGGGTCACGCTCCGGGACCCCGTTGGCGGGAAATTCAAAAATTTAAATTTTCAAAGTACTGAAAAAGGCATACTACAAGGTAGAACTCGAAAAAGTTGCATATAATGGTATATACTATCTTTTGATATGTTGTAGTACTCGATAGTGCCGAGTTGGCAAAAAAATAATTGGATCGCTGCGGGACCAATTTTGGCGCCAAATTTGAAAAATTCGCGAATTTCGGCCCCGGGTCAACTTTGACTGGCTGCTGTGCGAGCTAGGTAGCAGCTAGAGCGGCGAGACCACTCTTGGTGCTCCTTCCCAGATGTCCTTTATCGAGTGAGCCATGAACTGAGAAAATCGGGCGAAACACAAAAAACTTTCTTACACTGCGACTTTTTTTCCGACTCCGGGGTCGAAAATTGCCATTTTCGCGTTTCGGCGCCTAGAGCGCTCGACGCGTTGCCGAATCGTTCCAAACGTGGTTTCAAACGATTGACGCTTCAATCTGGTCGAAGCGTTTTGAAAAAATTGCACAGGCTACAGTAACCCGCCGGGTCCATTTGAATACTGGGTGTCGGGTCGACTTTCGCGATATTATACTAGATTTCGGGGTTTTCGGGGCGCTGATTACGAATTTGGCATTCGTTTAGCGTTTACAGGATGCTTAAGCGTACCTATGACGAATTCGCATGCTACCGTACCCCAAGTGCAGAATTTTGGTTCTGCGAGTCCATAGGAGGTAGGGTGTTTATATGTCAATTCTAGGGTATTCTGGGATGTAGATCACGCAAATTCGGCATTAGTTTTCCGATTGGGAGTGTCAGGAGGCCACAACAGCAGAGGAGTCACCATGCGTAGGAGTTCAAATTTGTGGAGTATACCGTACCGCGTCCCCCGGACGACTTGCCTGGTTGTTAGTACTTACAAATATCTTTCGGGGAATAGAAGATGAGGTTTGGGCGATGTATACTTTTGGGCGAAATTTGAATTTTTTTGATAAATTTTCGGAATTTCGGTGCAAAGTGGGGTCAATGGACATATTTCGGTGTCAGTTGGACTTTCACCTGATACAGCATCAAACTATACGTTGTTTTCGTTATAAGCACTATAAGTTTTTCGTCCGACACTATAAGCGCTATAAATATAAGTTTTTCGTCCGACGCGTATTTTGGCAGGAAATTTGAATTCAAAATTTTGGCTGCCTGGTTTGTGCCATGGCACCTCCTGTGTAAGTACTCGATTCCGGCTTTTCGGGATGCTGATCACGAATTTGACGTTGTCTTTTCGTTTTGAGATACGTGGGACCATTTTTGAAGAATTTGCTTGCCACCAACAAACCCGCCCTCAAGTGGAAAACCTGGTTGTGTCCGTTCAGCTGAAGCTAGGTGTGTTGTATGTCAAATGTGGGGTATTGGAGGGTCACAATTCCGAATTTGCTATTAATTTTGCGATCAGAATGGCCACTAAGCTTCACTGACATGCCTCGTTGATTAATGGTCCAACATGATTCAACTCAGCGTGATTCAGCATGATTCAACTCCTAACTAGTTGAACGCTGAAGGGGACCTTCAGGGTGGCACTCCGCTTGTTCCGAAGCAAAGCAGACCTGTTTGAATGTGTTTGGACAGTTTGAACATGTTTGGACTTATTTGGACAAGTTTGAACATGTTTGGACAAATTTGGACAAGTTTGAACATGTTCGGACAAGTTTGGGCGTGTTTGGGACGTGTTTTGACGCCCAAAGCAGGCTAAAGGAAGCCCAAATCGCAGAATAAACGCTGGATTCGCGTTCAGCACTGCTGAATACCCCAGAAACAACTGTCGACTCAATTTTGAACATTCGACCCCAGGACCCAGTTTTTGGCCGGCCGGGCGCCAAAATCATGGTATCAGGCGTCCCAAATCGCAAAACAAACATCGAATTCGTGTTCGGCGTCGTCAAAAACCCGAAACAAGTGAAAACTCAATTTCGAAAATTTGACCCGGGGATTCAAAAAATCGGCGCGGCCGGGGTACGGTACCTCAAAATGGTCAAGACACTTCGTCTAGACCAACTTTTCACGTAGAACACGTTGCGATTATCAATTTACCGCTAAAGACACGCTTTCCAGCCCAAAAATCCACTCAAAGTCGAAAATCCGAATTTTCCGCTCGGACCCATCCCCTTTTGCCACCTCGTATCTCCCGAACGACATAGCCGATCTCGGCGGTTATGGTCTCGATCGAAAGGTAATACAATTGTCTAGGCTGGATCAAAGAGTTTGCAAGAATCCACCGTCGTAAACTCGAGTTACGATTTTTTAAAGGGCCGAAAAAAATTTGCAAATTCAAATTTTCTACCGTACTCGCGCATCGGACCACGTCAGGACATCCCATTTTGGTCTGGGATGAAGAGGACCCAAAGGCCTACCACATATCCAAAATCGTCAAATTCGACGCACTTTTGCGAAAGTCATGGCGTCCTGACTTTTTTCTACTTAGTAAAAATTTGAATTTTTGAATGTTCGCAAAATTCTTCCACTACCGGAATTTTCTAGTTTTTTGTCCAGGCTGAGCGTCGACTCAACCTACCTAACGCAAAAAACCGCTTGGCGATCCGATAAGTGTAGCGCGAGAAAGCTTGGTAAGATGGTTCTGTTCAATCCGACGCCCCCTATAGCACTCCTGCTTTTGCAAAGCGGAGTGCCAAAAAGCTTCTGAAAGAGGGGAGGAGTGCTCCGAGGGGCTCTGCCCCTGTCTACTAATCTTGTATATTCCGTAGTCCCCGGCCGCCGGCCCATCGGAAATTATTGTCCCCGCGGAAATTTGAAAAACTCGAGCTTCGTTAGATTTCGACGAAACTTTGGGTCATCAAATGTCATTTCAGGAAAGTTTCCCCCTACTGGGGGGTAAGGACAGGTGAATTTGTTCGCCCTAAAGAAGACTGATGATGAACAGGCAGTGTATCTCAGATGACTTCGGGCCCTCTACTACACGAACAAATTTAGCATGCTCTGTTCACGCGCACAGCGCTTATCACGTGCGCACAACGTACATGCGGAGTACGCTATCTACCACTATCAAAACGTGTGTGCTTCAGTGCCTGCCACCGCATCTCACACAACACAATGTCTGCACTCAGCGCAACGCGAGGGTGGCGGACCCCATGCTCTAACCCCCACTTTGACCGCTCAACCATGCAGGCAAGCAGAGCTTCTGGAGGTATTAACGTTGGTAAATGCACTTTCTGCACTAATGCTGGGTAAACGCTTTGCAGTACACACACAAACGACAAACAAAGAGACCCATAATTTGGTGAGAGTTGGGCACCCATATACAGAGCACGCTGAATTGTTCGTGTAGTAGAGGGCCCAAAGTCATCTGAGATACACAGCCTGTTCATCATCAGTCTTCTTTAGGGCGAACAAATTCACCTGTCCTTACCCCCCAGTAGGGGGGAACTTTCCTGAAATACACACCCTGTCCATGTCCACAGAGTGGACACCTAGGGGGGGGGGGGGGGTGTGGGCATAGAGCAGGTTTGTTGAGAGGTGACATAGACAGGTCTGAAAGGATTGCTGTTGTAGGTGTGGGGACACAGACAGGTCTGGCCACAGGAGGTTGGATGCACAGACAGGTCTGGCCACAGGAGGTTGGATGCACAGACAGATCTGGCCTCAAAAGGTTGGATGCACAGACAGCTATACGACTATACGAATTACGATTTCGTCATAACGTCATTCTGTCACCCACCACCCTTCTGGAGTCCGCCCACAACACCTCCAATGCATATCACCATTCTACAGTTCATTTTGACATTGACAATACGAATTTGCGATTTCGTCATGATGTCATTCTGTCATCCACCACCCTTCTAGAGTCCACTCTCAAAAACTCTCAACACCTCAATACAGATCACCACTGTACAGTTCATTCCGACATCGACTATACAAATTTTACGGCTTCGTCATAATGTCATACTGTACTGGTTCCAACCTTTGGGCATCCATATCTCAAGAACCAAACAACCTAGGAAGATGAAATATCACCCTATGGTGGTCTAGACCGGATCACTTCGATTGGCGCTCCAGCCTGCACCAGTAGAGCTCGGCCATCTTGAGGCAGGCCCCGGATCTGTACTCGGCCGGACTTTTGTCACCGCGTAACTTTTTACTGGGATGACTTAGAAAGATGAAATGTTTTACACATTTATTCACCCTCTGGTGGTCTAGACCGGATCACTTCGATTGGCGCCCCAGCCTGCACCAGTAGAGCTCGGCCGTCTATAGTGGGACTTAGCCAAAATTTCGGCCATTTTTTTCGCCCGGCCTCAGCCGGGCGAACCCCTACGAGAGCTTATCGTCCGTTCGTCCGTACGTACGTACGTCTGTCACGCTCTCATATCTCGGCGTTGGTAAGCCGTAGGAAGGTGATCTTGGGCTTTATGGATAGCTCTCGACTTACTGGTAATGTTGCTAAGAGACTTCGAAATTCAAAAGTTTGAATTGCGCGCGCTACAGTAACCCGAAGGTTCAAACTGAAAACGGCTATTACTCGCTCGTCTTACGTCGTAGAGCGGCGTGCGATAGGTCAACTGAAAGGTCTCGACGTGCGCTTTCGCTTGGCATAAAAAAGTTTCTTAATTACGCAAACACGCAACACGAAAAGCGACATTCTCGCGTTTTTAACGCACAAATCGCTCTAACTCGCTCAGCGTGCGTCGTACGGAGACGGTCTTGGGTTGGTTGGATAGCTCTCGACTCACTGATCATTTGTTCTTCTATGGGTCGAAACTCAAAAGTTTAAATTTCGGGAGCTACAGTAACCCAAAGGTTCAAAACGCAGAACTTCTCTAACTCGCTCGTCTTCCGTCATAGAGAGACGATCTTGAGTTCCTTGAATAGGTTTCGGTACACTGATAATTCCGTTAATAGAAGTTGAAATTCAAAAGTTTGAATTGCGCGCGCTACAGTAACCCGAAGGTCCAAAACGCAAAACGGATCTAACACGCTCGTCTTACGTCGTAGAGCGGCGTGCGATAGGTCAACTAAAAGGTCTCGACATGCTCTTTCACTTGGCGTAAAAATTTTGTTAATTACGCAAACACGCACCACGAAAAGCGACATTCTCGCGTTTTTAGCATAGAAATCGCTCTAACTCGCTCAGGGTGCGTCGTAGAGAGACGATCTTGAGTTGCCGGATAGGTCTTGACTCACTGATCATTTGTTCTCCTATTGGTCGAAACACAAAAGTTTGAATATCGCGAGCTACAGTAACCCAAAGGTTCAAACAGCAAATGGGCCCTAACTTGCTCGTCTTACGTTGTAGAGCGGCATTCGTTCGACCGTTTGAAAGCTTACGTGGAGGCAGTTGTTGAACGGTCATTCTTAAAGAAAAACTTTTGTTTTTTAAACCCTTGTCTTACGAACAACTTTGTCTGCTAAAAAAATTAATCCCGGGCGATCCCAATGTTGCCTTGCAACAACCGCTCAGAAATGAATGTGTCTTGCTCAAAAAATTAATCCCGGGCGATCCAAATGTTGCCCTGCAAGAACCTCTCAGAAAGGAGCGTGTCAGAAGTAGCGCATGAATAGTGGACTCCGGGCGGGCGCGCGTCATATCGGAAAGGCTTCGAAATACTTTACAAAAGTATCCACTCTTTCACTCTTCCACTTTAAAACACTCACAAACCACTCAGTATTAATAAAACAACTCAACTTTTTTAAAACAGCTTGTTTTATCGGGGCCTACGACCGCAATACTCAACCGATCCCGTTGATTTTTTTAATACAAAATTTCCTACTACCAGACGATTCTAACGAGACATCAACCGCTCTCCTACCTACCACCATTCCCGAGATCGAGGCCGAAAACCTTGCGATGTGAACAAGATTGGTTAATTTTTCGACAGTTTTTGTTTAATATCTCGGGAACCACTCAACCGATTCGGCTGAAATTTTAGCACAATACTTCTTGTTACTATGAACAACTATGGTGAAAATTTCAGCCCGATCGGTTATGTCTACCTATATGACGTAGTACTAACCCCTAGTAACCGGAGGCGCACTGGCCCCCGGCCGAACAAATTGGGTTGAGCGCTGACGCGCTCAACCCGATTATGTTCTGTAGATTGTGTCAAATGGGCAGCCCAATCAGACGACTGCAGCAGCTGAAGTTTCACGCCAATAAAGGTGTACTTTCCATTTCCTGACGCCGAAAGAAATGAGCGTTAAAAGTGTATCTCATCTAGCGTGGTCGCGTAGGCGCTATGTGTGAAGGATCGCCACCATATTTTAACACAAGCTACAACACATATTGCGCTATGAAGCACACCAATGTCGTTGCAATCGGTGCACACATGCCTGAGTTGCGCAAGCTTCCGTTCGGTTACCTTAGTACGCACGCTTTCATAACAGCGTCTTCTTCATCGTGGTCGCGTAGGAGCTACGCATGAACGATTTCTGCAACATTTCAACACAAGCTACTGCCCACATCATACTTTCACTTGTGCAAATATCATTGGAATCGGTTTACCCTACCCTAAGCTACGCAAGTTTCCGTTTTGTTATTCTGATATGCGCAATAGAAATTTTGCGAAAGTATTCAGTTTCGTGGGTCGGCCCGGCCCGGCCTGCTAATTTTTTTTCGCGGCCCGGCCCGTAATTTTTATGGGTCCCGGCCCGGGCCACGGGCCCGGGGGCCCGTTGAGACCTCTAGACCTTAGTGACAAAATCTCGAGAATGGCATTTTCTGCAGTACGTGCTTGCGTTATTGACAAAATTTATTGCTGCTGCTGAAAGAGCACGCCGAGAGCTTTCACCTGACGTGCCGATTGCCGCTCTACGATGTAAGACGAGCGAGTTAGAGCCGTTTCGTGCTTTTGCACCTTCGAGCTACAGTAACTCGCGAAATTCAAATTTTTGAGTTTCGACCAATGAGAGAACAAATGATCAGTGAGTCGAGAGCTACCCAATAAGCGGCATTTTCTATACTGAGACGGCAGAGACGGCACTAAACCGAGATGGCATCCGCGTCAAATCATACTGTAGCCGCGTCAGGTCAAAATTCGCTGAACTCTTACTTTCCTAAATTCCCTTTTGCGCTAGGCGGCACTCAAACTGCCGCGAATACTAAAACACGCTCGACGGTCAACCAGTTGGTGCGCCGACTCATTACCAGTTGGTGCGCTAGCACGATAACATTGGGCTTACTAATTCGCTTGTCTGACGCCGTAGAATGGAGTTTAACGCGGTCTGCATCGCGCCCAGTGAAAGTCCACCTATTAGATGGCATTTGCCGCTGTCAAATCAACGCTGATTGGTTCCTAGGTGAAGCACCCAATCAGCGGTGACTTGATTTGGTGGACTTTCACTGGGCGCGATGCAGACCGCGTTAAGGCATCGTCGGGTAATCCGCGAACTCCTCTAACCTTCTAGGTGGTCGAAACCAAAATAAGTTTTCAAAATCACGCGTTACAGTATCCCAAAGTGGGTCCATTTTAAGACAAAAGTTGACCGGACCTAGTCAAATCGCATATCAAAATGAAGCGCTCGAGCTCCTGAGCACAAATCCGACAACAAAAGTTACAAAAGTTTAAACAGAAGGTCACAGTAACCAAAACGCGTCAGAAAGTGGTGTATATGGCATAGTCGCAGGCTGAATAACTCACCCGCCTGACGTCGTTGAGGCAAATTGATGTATCGTCAGGTAGCTTGCGGACTCCTCTCATCGAGTGGTTGAAACTAGAAAATATTTTCGAAATCGCGCGCTACAGTATCCCAAAGTGGGGTCCACAAAAAGTCAAAACTTCATGGAACCTAGCCGAGTCGCATATCAAATTGAAGCGCTCGAGCTCCTGAGCACGAATCCAACAACAAAAAAATTTAAAGTTTAAATAGCGAGCTACAGTAATCAAAATGCGTCAGAAGTAGGTGATTTTGGGATGGTCATATCTCGGCACTCTCACATTGCATTGCGATGGTCTTGGCATTGCTGAAGAGCTCACAGCAAGCTAGCATCAAATCAAACGCATTTCTTTAAATTTATCCTGAAAACATAATCTTCTTAGTGTATATGTTAACGTGACTACCCGAGTTCAGGGAGAACCCGAGTACTCGGGTTCTCCCTGGTAATTTAGTGAGAACCCGAGTACTCGGGTTCTCACTGATGGAGTTAGTGAGAACCCGAGTAGAGTGGCCGGCAAGCTGCGTATGACCGAGGGCGCGCGTGTGAGGCCGATGAAACTGTAAGGGGCGGCCCCTCCAAACCGCGCAATCTCTGGTCGGCGAGGCACAGCCGGCCTGAGCAGGAGGTGAATTAGATGGAGGAGTGTTCATACCACTTAACGTTTGCACTAAAACTCGGCCGGCGTCGCAGTCTGGCGGGTCGAAAACTGAGGCTTAGCGCGACCACCAACTTCAGGGCGCGCTCCGCGCGCCCTGAAGTCGGTCACCGGTCGCGTTAAGCCTAAGCTTCGACCCGCCAGACTGCGACGCCGACTGACTCTTGTGCACTGTGGGCGCAGGGCGAGCCTAAGCATAGCCTGAATTCAAAGGAATATACAGCTGTCAAAGACACATAATCCGAATGTCAACCGGACTTCCTCAAATTACGCTACAAGCCTACAAATGCCTTCCCCAAATTGGAAGCTGCTATAGCAGATTAAAAGCGGCGATTATTTCGCCGCGCCTCAGCGCGGCGAGGTGTATATATACGGATGACAATGTCTGTCTGTCTGTCTGTCTGTCTGTCTGTCTGTGTGTTCGTGGCACCGAAGTAAAACATGTGACATATGTGGTCAAGTAGAGTCAAGGTCGCTGAGTATGGATCCAATGTCCGTTTCTGTTGCTAATTTCGCATTTCGAGATATTCACAATTAAAATCCAAAAATGTCGAAAATCGACTTTTTCACCTGATGAGCTAGACGCGAAATTTCTTCAGAAATGGAAAGAGCACGGACCGCTGATAATTTGGAACACAAAAGAAAATTTTTGTCAATGCGGAATTTGATAGAAATACGCAATTGTTTGTCGAAATTTCATAAATTGACAAAAATAGAATGTCATTTATTGACGTTAAAATATGAAAATGTCGAAAATCGACTTTTTCGCCTGATGAGCTAGCAGCGAAATTTCTTCAGAAATGGAAAGAGCGTAGGCCGTGGACAATTCGTAACACAAAAGAAATTTTTTCAAATGTGGAATTTCATAGAAATACGCAATTGTTTGTCAAAATTTCATAAATTGACAAAAATAGAACGTCATTTATTGACGAATGTGAATGCAGAAACTAAAAGGTCGCAAGCCAATAAGAATTTGTGACATAGTTTTTCAGTTTTGAAATATTGCAGCTTAGAGATATTTACAATTAAAATATAAAAATGTCGAAAATCGACTTTATCGCCTGGTGGACTAGCCGTAGCGGCGAAATTTCTTCAGAAATAGAAAGAGCATAGACCGCGGATAATTTGTAACACAACCAAAATTGTTTGCAATAGTGGAATTTTATAGAAATGCGCCACAATTTGCGCCATTTTTATAGAAATGCGCCACAACGCGGCGATATCACTGAGCTTTAGATCAGTTGTACAGACAACCGTATCGTGGTAATGGCTGCACTTGAATTGTGGTACGCGTTTTCAAGATACCTTCTCTAGATACGGCTAATTATGCGAATGAAATTCACTATGCTGTTCGCCAAGATTTGACAGACACAAAGTATAGGTTGAACTTTTTACACACACAGCTTGTTTGTCCACCATGTAACTTGGTAGGTTTCATTGTACTGCGCGGGCGCCCTCGGTCGAGCGCGCCCTGCCCCCGCCGCCTCTCTACTCGGGTTCTCACCAACTGCATCAGTGAGAACCCGAGTACTCGGATTCTCACTAAATAACCAGGGAGAACCCGAGTACTCGGGTTCTCCCTGAACTCGGGTTCTCCCCGTGACATATATAATTAAACCCGAGCTATACCAATGTTTTGTAGCAACACCACTAGGTGGTCTGACACAGGAGCACAGTAGAAAATTTGAATTTTCAAAATTGTTTCCGACCTTTGAAAAATTGTTCATCGAGTTTGCGATGGTGAACCGTCGTTAACTTCTAACCGGCCTATACACTGGTATGGCCTTTCGATCGAGACGGAAACCGCTGAGATTGCTTTTGTCATTTTGCAAGATCTACGCTGACAAAAGTGTTGGGTCCTGAGTGGAAACTTCCAGATTTCGACTTTTGGTGGTGGAAAGCAAGCCTTTAACGTTAAATTGATAATCGTAACGTGTTCTACAACAAAAGTTGGTCTAGACCAAGTATTTTGAGACAGTACCCCAGCCGCACCGAATTTTTGAATCCTGGGGTTAGATTTTCGAGATCGAGTTTTCACTTGTTTCGGGGTTCTCTGCGCGCTGAACACGAATCCGGTGTTTGTTTTGCAATTTTGGGACGCCTTTGCCCTGACTTCACCGCCTAGCGGACCAAAAATTGGGTATGTGCATGGTGAAGGCTTATTACTGGGTAGTGAGATGAGCGAGCCAGTCTGCTTGGCTTCGGAACAAGTAGAGTGCCACCCTGAAGGCCTTTCATTTTTGGACAATTTTTGGCCAGATCAGCAAAAGGTTTAGCAAATCGCAAAAAAACGCTGATTTGCGTTATGCGGGTTCAGAAAGCACAGAAAATTTATCCCAGGTCACAAAATTAGGATTGCCGGGCACCGAAACAGGGCTATAGGTGCTCCATATAGCAAAACAAACAACGGATTCGCGTTCAGCGTCGTCGAAAACCCCCGAAACAATAGAAAGCTCAATCTCGCTCGAAAACTCTGTCACAGTAGAAACCGCTCAATTTCGTTGCTCATTTCGTTCCGTTCCAACACTCTACGAGCGGTCGAGCGCAGTTTAGTATTTTTCCAGCCGTCTCAGGGTTCTGCCAGGTACGTCAGCTTGTTTTAGAGAACTGTTGTGTTGTAGTTTTGAAAAGTTGAGTTACAGTAGTGCCATCTCGGTTTAGTGCCATCTCTGCCGTCTCGGTATAGAAAATGCCCAATAAGCTCGAGATCGTCTCTCTACGATGCAAGTTGAGAGAGTTAGAGCGATTTTAGCGTCAAAATGTCGAGAATGACGTTTTCCGCGGTGCGTGTTTGTTGAACAGACTTTTGCAGCCTGAGCCGCATGAAAGAGCACGTCGAGAGCTTTCATCTGACGTGTCGATTGCTGCTCTACGACGTAAGACGAGCGAGTTAGAGCCCTTTCGTGCTTTGCACCTTCGAGTTACTGTAACCCGCGAAATTCAAATTTTTGAGTTTCGACCAATGAGAGAACAAATGATCAGTGAGTCGAGAGCTACCCAACAAGCTCGAGATCGTCTCTCTACGACGCAAGTTGGGAGAGTCAGAGCGATTTTAGCGTCAGAATGTCGAGAATGGCGTTTTCCGCAGTGAGTGTTTGTTGAACAGACTTTTGCAGCCGCATGAAAGAACACGTCGAGAGCTTTCACCTGACGTGCCGATTGCCGCTCTACGATGTAAGACGAGCGAGTTAGAGCCATTTCGTGCTTTTGCACCTTCGAGCTACAGTAACTCGCGAAATTCAAATTTTTGAGTTTCGACCAATGAGAGAACAAATGATCAGTGAGTCGAGAGCTACCCAATAAGCTCGAGATCGTCTCTCTACGATGCAAGTTGAGAGAGTTGGAGCGATTTTAGCGTCAAAATGTCGAGAATGACGTTTTCCGCGGTGCGTGTTTGTTGAACAGACTTTTGCAGCCTGAGCCGCATGAAAGAGCACGTCGAGAGCTTTCATCTGACGTGTCGATTGCTGCTCTACGACGTAAGACGAGCGAGTTAGAGCCCTTTCGTGCTTTGCACCTTCGAGTTACTGTAACCCACGAAATTCAAATTTTTGAGTTTCGACCAATGAGAGAACAAATGATCAGTGAGTCGAGAGCTACCCAACAAGCTCGAGATCGTCTCTCTACGACGCAAGTTGGGAGAGTCAGAGCGATTTTAGCATCAGAATGTCGAGAATGGCGTTTTCCGCAGTGAGTGTTTGTTGAACAGACTTTTGCAGCCGCATGAAAGAACACGTCGAGAGCTTTCACCTGACGTGTCTATTGCCGCTCTACGACGTAGAGTACGTATGTGGAATAATTTTTTGCCCCCCCCCCCTCTCAGGCGGCTGACACCCTACGAGAGCTCGACGTGCGTGCATACGTACGTGCGGACTGCAGAACGCTCCCGGATCTCGCTGTTGGAAAGTCATAGGGAAGCGATCTTGGGCTCTACGGATAGGTCTCGACTCACTGATCATTCCGCTAAGACAAGTCGTGATTCAAAAGTTTGAATTGCGCGCGCTACAGTAATGTGCAAAACACGAAACGGCTCTAACTCGCTCGTCTTACGTCATAGAGCGGCAATCGACACGTCAGGTGAAAGCTCTCGCGACGTGTTCGTTCATGCGGCTGCAAGTTTGTTCAATTGCGCAAACACGCACTGCGGAAAACGCCATTCTCGACATTTTGACGCTAAAATCGCTCTAACTCGCTTAACTTGCGTCGTAGAGAGACGATCTCGAGATTGTTGGGTAGCTCTCCACTCACTGACCATTTGTTTTCTCATTGGTCGAAACTCAAAAATTTGAATTTCGCAAGTTACTGTAACTGGGAGGTGCAAAAGCACGAAGCGGCTCTAACTCGCTCGTCTGCTGTGGCATTTCTCGTGCAACTGTGAATTGGTTTCGAGAAATTGCTGACGGTCACTGAGTGAGCGCAATGGTTTCGTTCGGCATGTCGGTTATCTTGGCTATCCGGCAGGCGGCGCAACAGTCTGAGTCGGTGGCTTCGCGCGCTTTTGGCGCGACGCCATCCCGCTTCGTTTCCGGCGCGCCGTCTGCTGATTGGCTGTCGGAGGCTCGTTTCGCAGACAGTAGGCGCTGTCGGCCTCATAAAAGGCACTGTGTGGCAGTACCAATTCACTTCCAGTTCTCTCTATTTCGTTATTCTTTCGCAGAACAAGAAGAAGCCAAACCAACCACCCATCATCATGTCCGGACGCGGCAAGGGAGGCAAAGGACTGGGCAAGGGCGGAGCCAAGCGCCACAGGAAGATCTTGCGCGACAACATCCAGGGCATCACCAAACCGGCCATCCGCCGTCTGGCCCGCAGAGGAGGCGTCAAGCGCATCAGCGGCCTCATCTACGAGGAGACCCGCGGTGTGCTGAAGGTGTTCCTGGAGAACGTCATCCGGGACGCCGTCACCTACTGCGAGCACGCCAAGAGGAAGACCGTCACGGCGCTCGACGTGGTTTACGCGTTGAAGCGCCAGGGCCGCACCCTCTACGGCTTCGGCGGCTAGAAGATCCAAGCCCCGACAAGCGAACATCCCCCCCCCCCCCCAACCCAACGGCCCTCTTCAGGGCCACCCACTTCGTGAACGTGTAACAGACGCTGTCTCTAACAAGCGTTGCTAACTCGCTCGTCTTACGTCGTAGAGCGGCGTGCGATAGGTCAACTAAAAGGTCTCGACGTGCTCTTTCATTTGGCATTAAAACTATATTACGCAAACACGCACCACGAAAAGCGGCATTCTCGCGATTTTAACACAGAAATCGCTCTAACTCGCTCAGCGTGCGTCGTAGAGAGACGGTCTCGAGTTTGTTGGATAGCTCTCGACTCACTGATCATTTGCTTTTCTTTTGGTCGTAACTCAAAAGTTTGAATATCGCGAGCTAAAGGTTCAAAACGCAAAACTTCTCTAATTCGCTCGTCTTACGTCGTAGAGAGACGGACGCTGTTCCAGATGAGCGGTCCTTAACCCACTGAACTTCGTCGGGACTGACGGACGATCTTCCTTTGATCGACCGTGTTGTGGCGCCAAGACGATCAAGTTCAAAATTTCTCTACCTAAGGTCGTCTGTGTGGCCGCCCTAAGGTCGTCCACACATAGAGATTTTGATTTGATGTTAGAAAGAACGGTAATTTGCAAATCGCAGAGCAATCAACGCGCGAATCGAACTGACTTGGTAAGGGGGGTCACACCAAATGAGAAGTGGCTGTTGCAGAGGAAGTTTGAGCGACGAAGAAGCAAGCTACGCCGCGCCAGTGAACCTGGGAGGCGAAGTATTGACACTGTAACGCGTCGGCAGCAGAAGCACATACATAGATGAGCAATGGGAAGAGCCAAGCGGTAAAAGAGCAATGAGAAGAGGACTGCGGATCCCGCGCTCGCGCAGCAGTCTGCGATGCAACCCTCTCGATTACCTGTTCCTTCATTTTCGCGAACTTACAGGACTATTTCTTAGTGCGATCAATCTCTTGACAATCGCACAAGAAATCGCCAGACGCGGAAAGGATGGATAAAACCCTTTCTCAGGGGACAGATTTACAGCAAGCGAGGCGCAAGCCATGTACTGGCTGTAGCTGGCTTGATCAACCACCGGACGAAGTCTCAACAAACTCATAAATCCAGTCACCCATTCAAAAGCCACTGGCGGGCTGTTGAACAACTATAGGCAGCAACCCTCTTTCTCCCACATGCAAAATTTCATTTGCGACTCCCGCCAGTTGAGCATAACAAGTTGTAAATCTGCGCCTTGGGCAATTTAAAGTCGCGTCGTGGACGATGACGATGAAAATGATCGTCCGTCAGTCCCGACGATGTTCAGCGGGTTAAGAAGGATAGCGGTCCTTTCAAGGGAGAGCGGTCCTTTCAAAAGACAATGGTCCAATGAGTTCTCTCTGCGATCTTTCTGAGATTTCTGTTTGGGACCGCTCGCGTGTACGGACAGTCCAGAAGAGCGGTCCATTGAGATACATAGCTTATGGACCGGCGTACTGTACCGGCATTCCAGAAGGGCGGTCCATTCCGTTTTATAATCGAGAATCTGTGATTGCGCCGTTGGCATCGGCGGCTCCATGTTAGGCTTAGGCTTTGGCTCTGGCTTTGGCTTCGGCTCAGGTTTGGGCTCAGTCTTAGGCTCAGGTTTGGACTCAGGCTTATTGTAGTCTTAGGCTCAGGTTTAGGCTCAGGCTTAGTCTTAGGCTCAGGTTTAGGCTCAGGCTTAGGCTTAGGCTCCGGTTTGGGCTCAGGCTTACAAGCTTAGGCTCAGGCTTGAGGTTCAGGCTCAGGCTTAGGCTTGAACATACGTTTGGCTTTTACTTAGTCTCATGCTTAGGCTTCCGGTTCCAGGCATGCTTGGGAGAAGTAAGCCTGAGCCAGAGAATAGACCTAAGTCAAAGAATATATGCCAGAGCCTAAGCCAGAGCGTAAGCCAGAGCCTAAGCCTAATCCAGAGCTGAACCAGAGCGTAAGCCTGAGTCTAACATGGAGCCGCCAGTGCCAAGGGAGCAATCACGTATCCTCGATTAACCGGAATGGACCGCCCTTCTGGGATGCCATTACAGTAAGCCGGTCCATAAGCTATGTATCTCAAAGGACCGCCCTTCTGGACTGTCCGTATGGAAGAGCGGTCCTAAGCAAAATCTCAGAAAAGATCGCAGAGAGAACACATTGGGCTGTTGTCTTTTGAAAGGACCGCTTTAACTTGAAAGGACCGCTATCATTCTTAAGGACCGCTCATCTGGAACAGCGCCGAGAGGACGATCTTGAGCTCGTTGAATAGGTTTTGGCACACTAATCATTCCGTTAAGAGAAGTCGAGATTCCAAAGTTTGAATTTCGCAAGCTACAGTAACTCAAAGGTTTAAACAGCAAAGCGGCCCTAACTCGCTCGTCTTACGTCGTAGAGAGGCGTGCGATAGCTCGCTTGAAAGCTCGCGACGTGCTCTTTCATGACACGATAAATTGTTTATTCAATTGGTAAATCACGTGCTGAGAAAATTGAAATTTTCGTAGGAAAGTCGCAGAGAGACGATCTTGGGTTCATTCGATAGGTCTCGACTCATTGATAATGCGCTAAGAGGAGTTGCGACTCAAAAATTTGAATTTCGCGAGTTACAGTAACCCGAAGATCCAAAGCGCAAAACGCTCGAACTCGTCTGTCTTGCGTCGTAGAGAGGTGATCTTGAGCGCCTTGGACAGCTCTCGACTCACTGATCATTTGTTCTCCCATTGGTCGAAACTCAAAATTTGAATTTCGCGAGTTACAGTAACCCGAAGATCCAAAGCGCAAAACGCTCGAACTCGTCTGTCTTGCGTCGTAGAGAGGTGATCTTGAGCGCCTTGGACAGCTCTCGACTCACTGATCATTTGTTCTCCCATTGGTCGAAACTCAAAGTTTGAATTTTGCGAGTTACAGTAACCCAAAAGTCCGAAAACGCAAAACGGCTCTAACTCGCTCGTCTAACGTCGTAGAGCAGCAATCGACACGTCAGATGAAAGCTCTCGACGTGCTCTTTCATGCGGCAGCAACAATTTTTAACATTACGCAAACACGCACCACGGAAAACGCCATTCTCGAGATTCGAACACTAAAATCGCTCTAACTCGCTCAATTTGCGTCGTAGAGAGACGATCTCGAGCTCAGTGGGTAGCTCACGACTCACGGATTATTTGCGAAGCTTGAAAATTTGAATTTCGTGAGCTACAGTAACCCGAAGGACGACGGAACGATGGAAGACGAGCGAGTTAGTGAAGTTTTGCGGTTTGAACCTTTGGGTTACTGTAGCTTGCGAAATGCAAATTTTTTAGTTTCGACCAATAGAAGGACACATGATCAGTGAGTCGAGAGCTATCCAACAAACTCAAGATCGTCTCTTTGAGATGCACGCTGAGCGAGTTAGAGCGTTTCTGTGTTAAAGACGCAAGAATGACGATTTTCACAGTGCGTGTTTTACCAATTACGTTTTTTTCCAGATCGCATGAAAGAACGCGTCGCGACCTTTTAGCTGACCTATCGCACACCTCTCTACGACGTAAGACGAGCGACTCGGCATTTGCGTTTTGGACCTTTAGGTTACTGTAACTCGCGAAATTGAAACTTTTGAATTCCGAAATCTCTTAACAGTATTAGTGAGTCGAGACCTATCCATGGAGCCCAAGATCGCCTTCCTTTCCTACGACTTTCCGACGCCGAGATCTGAGAGCGTGACGTACGAACGAACGAACTTAAGGTCTTGTAGGGGTTCGCCCGGCTGAGGCCGGGCAAAATAATGTGTCAAAATTTTGGCCGATTCCACCCGGCTGATCGCAACAAGCTCCGGTATTAAAAAGTTGAGTTTGTATTCTGACTGACATTGCATAGAGTTTCGTTCTTTCTGCAGAGAGTGCGAGAGCTCATCGCCCGTATTGCTCCGCTTCACGAGCTCCCCCTTCGCAAGAGGGTATTGCTTAGCAATATTGATATCGCCCGGGATTTGGTTTTTAGAGCAAGAAAATCCCTCTTTTGAGCAACGCTTTTAAAAAAGTGACAAAAACTTGTCAAAGTTTTGCCAAACATATGACAGAGCAAGTTTTGCAAATAATCCGTGAGTCGTGAGCTATCCACTGAGCTCGAGATCGTCTCTCAACGACGCAAATCAAGCGAGTTAGAGCGATTTTAGTGTTCGAATCTCGAGAATGGCGTTTCCCGTGGTGCTTGTTTGCGCAATGTCAAAATTTTGCTGCCGCATGAAAGAACACGTCGAGAGCTTTCACCTGACGTGTCGATCGCCGCTCTACGACGTAAGACGAGCGAGTTAGAGCCGTTTTGCGTTTTCGGACCTTTGGGTTACTGTAACTCGCGAAATTCAAACTTTGAGTTTTGACCAACGGGAGAACAAATGATCAATGAGTCCAGAGCTATCCAAGGTGCTCAAGATCACCTCTCTACGACGCAAGACAGACGAGTTAGAGCCGTTTTGCGTTTTAAACGTTCGGGTTACTGTAACTCGCGAAATTCAAATTTTTGAGTTTCGACCAATGGGAGAACAAATGATCAGCGAGTCGAGAGCTATCCACTGACCTTGAGATTGTCTCTCTACGACGCAAGTTGAGCGAGTTAGAACGATTTTAGCGTAAAAATGTCGAGAATGGCGTTTTCGGCGGTGCGTGTTTGCGTAATTGACAAAACTTTTGCAGCCGCATGAAAGAGCGCGTCGAGAGCTTTCACCTGACGTGTCGATCGCCGCTCTACGACGTAAGACGAGCGAGTTAGAGCCGTTTTGCATTTTGACTTTCGGGGTACTGTAGCGCGCGCAATTCAAACTTTTGAATTTTGAAACCTCTTAGCTGAATGATCAGTGAGTCGAGACCTATCCGTAGAGCCCAAGATCTCCGCTCTGCGACTTTCCAACGCCGAGATCTGGGAGCGTTACGGACGTACGTACGCACGTACGCACGCACGCACGCACGCCGAGCTCTCGTAGGGTGTCGCCCGGCTGAGGCCGGGCGAAAAAATCTCTAAGATCCGCCAATCGGATCTAATACATCCGCCAAATGTTCCGCCGGCTAATATAACGTTAAAGTTCAACACGTCCTTTGGAGCGATCGAAATAAATTTCTAAAATATCAAATTTTGGAACAAACAAAGAAGAGATGTGCAATTCACTAGTGTTGGAGTGCTAGCGTTCCTGACAATCTGGCAAAGTGGCAACTCATTACTCAGCCAGTACCAATTGTGGACGCCGCGCCGCGTGTGCGCTTGCTCAGCTTTGAACTGCTCACTTGTCGTACCTCTTTTGCCGCTGGTGTTTGCGTGGTCAGTGTTCCTCGGTTCCTGAACTACACTTCCAGTTTGCAGGCCATCATCACGTCCCAACGTCCGATTAAATCAACGAGTGCACAAACACTTTGCCGTACCGTAGTCTGTCCCACAAACGAGCAAATGTGTCGATTGGACCTTCACTGAGATTCAAATCTTCCCTGTCCGCGTTGTTTACGCAGTCGCTATTGGACCACTGCCAAACGCGCCAGAATTGTGGCGCGGAGCGTCTGTTTGGGCGGCACTGGAAGCGAGGCCGTGCGTCGGTGTGGCCTGTTGCAGCAGTGCTCGCTCCATAGGCATAATTTTGCAGCGCGCAGTCGTTCGTGGCGCCCAAAGGGCCCTACAAGGCAAGGCTCGGACAGTAACGATTTTACTCTCCAATCTCTCTAGACTCGATACCTTCCGAATCGTCGAAGAAATCTGAACGAAAATGGCCGGAGGAAAGGGAGGCAAGGCGAAAGCCAAGGCCAAGTCGCGATCCAGCCGTGCCGGTCTGCAGTTCCCCGTCGGCAGAATCCACCGCCTGCTACGCAAGGGCAACTACTCCGAGCGCGTCGGTGCCGGAGCGCCGGTCTACCTGGCCGCCGTTCTGGAGTACCTGGCCGCTGAGGTGCTCGAGCTGGCCGGCAACGCCGCCCGCGACAACAAGAAGACCCGAATCAATCCGCGCCACCTGCAGTTGGCCATCCGCAACGACGAGGAGCTGAACAAGCTGCTCCACGGCGTCACCATCGCCCAGGGCGGAGTCCTGCCCAACATCCAGGCGGTCCTTCTGCCCAAGAAGACCGGCGAGAAGAAGAGCAGCAAGTAGATCGGCTGCTGACCAAGACAAACCCCCCCCCCCCCCAACCCAACGGCCCTCTTCAGGGCCACCCCATTTGCGAACGTGACTACTTCGTACATTTCAGTCGGCGTCTTTGTCTGTTTTGTCGACGTGGACCGTCTCGGACGACGTCGCAATGCGAATAAGCACTCGTATGAAATTTGGAGCACCGCTACGAACAAGCGTGAACCAAGATTGCCGATTTGAAAATGTCTGCGGCCGTTAGTTAGCCTCGTGTAAACAATGCTCTTCACGTGTTCCATTTCTTCGTTGCGTTCGCCGCATAATTAGTAGTACACAAGTGTGCATTTTTGGCACTCCTCCCCTCCAAAAGGGAGGAGTGCTATAGTGATGGTGCGGATTCTGTGTAAATTCAAACGTTCATAAGTCGGTCTAGAGTTGGCCGATCGGGGCGAAATTTTTTTTATTCGATAGGTCTCTGGATGGAAAAACCTGCATCGAAGGTCTCGACTTCCGTCCGGGACCCGATTTTTGGCAAGTTGCCAAAAACCCGATTTTTCGACCTCCGACGAACTTTGGACGCTTAGAATAGTGTTCTGGTAGAACGTAGCGAGACGAGCTTTGGGTCGAATATGTAAAAGCATTGGGCTATCCGATGGTGGGGGCGCCGCCGGGCTGGGTCCGGGTCTGCCCGGGCTGGGTAGCAAAAACCGGGTTTTTCGACCCAAAAGTAGGGTTCGATCTCCCGCTCGGCATTTTTTTGTTCTACAATGTAATGGTCCTTTATTTTCTCGATTTGAAGAACTCGGATAGCCTCATCCCGAATCGTCGTCAGAATCCCGGTCGGATGTCGTACGGGCCGGGAAATATTACCCAAAGTTGGGTTCCGGGACTCCGGGCAAAACTTCTGGCAAGCGTAACTTTCGGTATGGGCCTTAGATCGCAATGGGACAAAGACCATTCGATAGCACCCGGCGAGCTCTACAACTTCGTAGTAGACCACTTTTTTCGGAGTGGCCGAATTTGGGGTGAAAATTTAAAAAAATCGATTTTTTGGTCGAAATTGAAAAGTTCCACGTTTCCCATTTTTTGCTGCGTTGATCGATTTCGACGATATTAATACTGTTTTTGAGGTTTACAAATATCTTCACTGGAGGAGATTTTCAGCTTTCGGCGGTAGCAATTTTTCGACGAAATTTTAATTTTTTCAACAAAGTTTCGGTATTTCGGTGCAAAGTGGGGTCAGGTGAGATATTGCGGTGTCAGTTGGACTTTCACGTGATAGAGCATCAAAAGATACGTTGTTTGTGTTCTAAGCACTTTTTTCGTCCGACGCGTATTTTGGCGGGAAATTTGAATTCAAAAATTTGGCTGCCAGAGTTGTCCAGGGCACCTACTGTATTAGTACTCGATTCCGGCTTTTCGGGGACGCTGATCACGAATTTGACATTGTCCTTTCTTTTTGAGATCTGTGGGACCATATCTGAAGAATTTGCTTGCCACCATACATGCCCTCAAGTGGAAAACCTGGTGGTGTCAGTTCAGCTGAAGCTAGGTGTGTTGTATGTCGAATGTGGGGTATTGGAGGGTCACAATTCCGAATTTGCTATTAGTTTTGCGATCAGAATGACCAGTAAGTCTCACTGACATGTCTCGTTGATCAATGGGCAGCATGCTTCAACTCCCAAGATTCTTCTGAAAGAGGGGAGGAGTGCCCCGAGGGGCTCTGCCCCCGTCTACTAATCTTGTACTAACTCCCAATTGTGTAGAGCACACGCCTTGCGGCGCGGTCGTCAATCTGCTTCAACCGAAACGGCTGGTAGAACTTCAGAACAGTGAAATCAGCCCGGTTTTACTGCCGACTAGCCACTATGTAACTTGATGCCAAGCAATCTGAGCGCATCAACAGTCACTGCTTCGGTTTCCATATAAGAGCCAATCTAGAATCAACAGTACTCTCAAGACAGAACTTCAGAAGAGTGGAGGTACATCCGAATCATCATGTACTGGAGTTCACGATAACTGATCCACCACCAACTGTAGAAAGTGAAGATTTGCTGTAATTTCCTGCGAGTCAATACCTAGGTACATACATTGTACACAATTGACTCATCTGGAATGCATTGGGAACTGTCTCCTTGTCATGTTGAGACTTAGAGCGAGCTTAATAGCTGCGCGCCAGCCCTCATTCATACGAAATTAACGCCACCCTCCCACTCGCTTCATGTGCATGTTTTCACTTCTTCAGACCGGCAAACTTATCGAATCAATAGCGAGGCCATGGAAGTACAATGTCCATTTCAAATCGACTGGGAGCAACTTCCCTCCAGCATAACTTTCCCAAAATACTTCTTCTCCAAAATCCTACACAAGCAGTCGAATTTGGTACGGAATTTCCAAGATTTACTTCCTTCGTGTTTGTTCGACTTCTCGCTCGCTCCACAGCTCGACGGCGACAGTCGGCGTCAGTGGAAGTCGGACGAGATCCGCCGCTGGTCCGAGCACTGCGCCAAGCGGCTCGTGGGCGAGCTGGCGTTCAACGCCGCCACCACGCGCATCGCCGTCCTCTCCTTCAACTGTCCTGAGGCGGTCGTCTTCCAGCTGGCCTGCAGTCTGGCCGGCCTGCCCTGCGTCTGCCTCTCTTCCGCCGGCTCCACTGGTCAGGGAGACGAAGCTTACTTGCTCTCCGAGCTACAGACTTGACTGACAGATGACGTTGCAGACGAGCTCTGGCACCAGGTCGATTCGGTCGACGTCAGTCACGTGGTCTGTCAGCAGGGCTTCCTTCCCAAGCTGGAGGAGGTGAAGAAGCGGGCGCTGGTGCGCGGCGGCAACCGGGTCCTGCAGGCCATCCTCCAACTGGACGAGGTCGTCGTCGAGCCGCCGCACTCGCGCCGGCCGTCTGCCAATCCGTCGCCTGTCCACGTGTCGGCCAAAAGCGGTGAAGCTACTTACAGTGTCTAATTCACACTTTACTACGCACAAGAGTTGTTTGTACCATCAGGACCCGCCTCGAAACAGACGTCGAGAAAGATCTCGCGCTCAGCAACCCATAGTGGCAGCCGTCCGTCGGCGACGCCTCCGCCAAGGTGAGAAGATGCGTCTCGGCGTTTCGATCAGTGAAGTGGTGCATACTTTGCACTTGTGCCACATCCCAATTTGGCTTTAATGCGCACAGACTCAATACGCCGATAACCAACGGGACCACGACACCTCCGGCGACGATTAATTCTCTGGTAAAAAATGTACAGCATTGATCATCGCAGAATGTTTTCGAATACGCTGCTTCAGGCGTCCGCCCAAGACGACAGCTTGGAGATCCCGGACAACAGCGACGTCTACCTGGGCGATCGGCTGCGCGTCTCGCCCAGCGAGGTCAATCTGGCCGGCGTCGGCCCGAAGCAGCTCTCGCCGACGCCGAAGGGACGCAAGCTGCTGAAGTCGGCGGCGTCCTCTCTCAACGTCCTGACCGGAGTGGGAGAGCCCGAGTGGGCGCGTCCCTTCCTCACCTTCTTCACGAGCGGCGCCACCGGTCCCACCAAGGCGGTCGAGCTCTCGCACAAGAGTCTCATTATCAACCTTCAGCAGCTGAGGTAACAAAACCCTGTGAAGTCCCTGATTATCAAAATACTGAAGTGTAGTGTGACGGCGGCGCCAATTTTGCCGTCGAAAGCTCAACCAACGTTTATTGCGCAGAGCACGCCATCTACCTACGAATACAAACAGCTCTAATAGTCTCGTCCGACTCAGCATCTCGCCCTACGATCCGCCAAGAGAGGCCGACCGGCTTCTCAGCGCCGTGCCGCTCGACCACATTTACGGGTCGCTGTCGACGTACTTGGCGCTGGCCAACGGGGCGACCGTCGTCACCATGCCCAAGTACGGCGCCCGAGAGTTTCTGCGCTGCATCCAAGAGTACAAGGTGAACAGTGGCTACCGTATGCCGTTCTGTGACTTTGTTTGTGCAACGAATTTGAGCCTCCGCAGATCACGCACCTGCACGCCATACCCATCGTCGTCGGCATGCTCGCCGGCGACGAGGTAGTTCGGCAGTACGACCTGTCGACGCTGAAGTCCGTCTGCAGCGCCGGCTGTCCAGTGGACCCCAACGTCGCGCAGCGTTGCGCCAAGCGCCTGGGCCTCAACGATATGCGACAGAGTAAGGAAAGGTGCAAAATTCTGCTTCGATAATCCACACAAAATGCCGAATTTGCAGTGTACGGCTTGACGGAAGCGTGCGGCGCGGCCACCTGGTCGCCCACCGGCACTGAGAAGATGGCCAGCGTCGGCCACCCTCTGCCTGGGATGCTCTTCAAGGTGCGCCGCATTAGAGCGCCGCTCTCGCTCTGCTCAAAGGTAGCCTGCCTGCAGTAGACGCCCCCGCCGGCCCGCTTATCTCGAACCTCTCTACAGTAACTGCAGCTACTTGTCGAGCAAGCATTCCCAGACGTCGAGATAAGCGGGCTACATTTGCGCCGCCCAGTAGCCAATCACGCTTGCTTCGGCCGGCGCTTTCTGTTCGAGATGGGCAAGTCGGTGGGGGACAACAAGGCATAACGGTATCAATTAAACCTTCCAGGCAGTCCACGTCGACACGCGCAAGACCGTCGGGCCGGGAGAGTTCGGGGAACTGCTGATCAAAGGGCCGCAAGTGAACCTGAAGTTCTACAAGAACCCAAAGGGGCAGATGGAACTGATCGATCGGGACGGATACTTGAAGACAGGTGTGAAGACAGCTTCTTGTAACACCCTTGCGTGCAATCGCGCAGCCACCAAAGCTCACAGGCGACTACGTCAAGTACGACGAGAGCGGCTACTTCTTCGTGGTCGACAGGATCAAGGACATGATCAAGTGCAAGGGCGCCCTGGCGAGCTCCAACTCTGACTACACATCTGAAACTTCCTTGGGATCTAACTACGTCCGTATTCAGGTGTCGCCCTCCGAGCTGGAGTTCATCCTGAAGCTGCACCCGGGCATCGACGACTGCGCCGTCGTGGGCAGAGCCGACCACGTCGCCGGCGAAGTGCCGGCCGCCTTCATCGTCCGTTCGTCGCAGTACGGCAATCTGGGCAGCGCCGACGTCCGCCAGCACTGTCAAGGTTGGTGCACGAAGAAGGCAACTAGCGCTAGCATCGCTACGATCAGTAGAGCTACAGCTACCTACATATGAAGTTCTGAGCAAAGCGACGGACATTGCTGCATGATTCAAAGCTCTGTCAGCGTCAGCACCGCATCGCGCCGACTCTTCAGGCAAAGTGGGCGGCATCAAGGAGCTCAGAGGCGGCGTCTTCTTCGTCTCGGAGATTCCACGCACCCCCAGTGGCAAGATCATGAAGAGGCAACTGAAGCAGCAGTGGGACAAGGAGCGCCAGAACAAGGACGGATCGCCCGCCACCGCCGCCTCCAATGGGCCGGCGACGCCGACGGACGTCCGCAGCGGTAGAAAGGCCGCCGCTGGGAAGAAATGACGCCGAAATGAGATTACAGTAAGCATCTGCATGTGCACCGTAATGCGGCTTGCTACCGTAGGTATGTATGTAGTCAGATTTAAAAGAGCGACTGAGACCTGCGTTACTGCGTTTTGGTGTCCACTTCGGCAAGTGTGGCTTTTGCTTGCTTTGTTGTTTCATTCCTCCGACAAAGGTGCTTGTAACGCAACAACAACACTGGCGTAATATCTTCGTCATCCCCGAGTGCGCACTCTCGAATCGCCTCCGATAGCACCGCAAGATGTCCTCGCAACTTCCTCCATTTCCCTCCCACCACTGTGGCCGACCAGCAGCAGAGCTGCCATCAGAGCAGCCAGCGCCATCAACAATAGGTCCAGTTGGAAGTAGACGGCCAGTCCGAAGCTCTCCCCTCGCGGCTTGATTCTGTCCAACTTGCGTCCGTGTCTGAGCGCGTACTCCGTCCACCAAAGCATCGGGTTCTCTTCCAAGTTCTCCGCCTCCCCGTCCAGCATAGAAGCGAACTTCTGCGCCCGCCGAGCGTAGCGACCGCCGTTTCCGAGCATATCTGCCAACATGGCGCGCAGGCGCTCCACCGTCAACTCGTACTTGGTGAATCGTCGGCCGATACCCTTCTGCACCACGCGAGCGATGTTACCGTAGTGGTCCATCCCGAGAGGCATGGCTGAGATTGGGGAAGGCAGTATTTGCTTTGTTTTGTCTTACTTCAGTCTATCCTGTTTCTTTTTACTTTCTACTACTTTACTCATTTAATTAAATTTAGTTCAAGTTAATTAATCTAGTTTAATTCAATGTAGTTTAATTCAATTTAGTCTTATATAATGCTTAGTTTAATTTTACTAATTTAATTCAATTTAACTTAATCTAAGTTTTAGTTTGATCTAACTTAGTTCAAAATTTAATTCACTTTGATATGGTTCTTGTTAATCCTATTTGATTTAATTTAATTAGTTTAGTTCTGCTTTATCTGTTGTAATTTCGCTCTATTATACCTAGCTTAATTTTGTTTATTTTTATTTACTTTATTTGTTTAAGTTTAATTTGGCTATATTTTATTTTACATTACTTCATTTTATCATATTTAAATCAATTTAATTTTTATGTGATTATACTTTACATTTTGTTTAGACACCCGTTTGCTACTGGATACTCACCGAGCATAGGAACGCCGTGACGCACGGCCTCCAAAACACTACTAATCCCACCGTGGGTGATCAGTAGTTTTGTTTTGGGATCGCCTGAACGAAGCAACAACAACATACATAATTTGCAATGGATGTTCTCCAGGAGCCAATCGCGACTTCGCAGACACTAACCGAACAAGTTGGTCTGGTTGAACCACTTGGTGTAGTGAATGTGATCCGATCCAGAGAGATTCGACGGGGCTATGGCAGTTCTCCAGATGATCCGATAGTTGGGAAACCTGAAAAGTAATCAATTAATGTGTGGTCAGAGCGTCGTGCTCCTGATATCAACTGAAAGTCCTCCAATCACCCCTTGAAGGCTTCCAGGAAGGTCTCGCGCATCTGGCTAGACATGCGCTCCTTCTTCCCCAGTGTGGTCAACGAGAAGATTATGGTCCCATTAGAGAAGCAGTCGCCGGCGAAGCGGGACACTTCCTGAAGTGTTGAATGAAGTCTCGACTGGAGTCACACTGATCCTGTGTACACAATGCTAACACGCATGCGTTGTCGTTGGATATTGCCAATTGTCTTGTCTTTGTCTTTGACCCCAAATACTAAATTGACTTGAATTTGTTTTGTCTAAGGCTTTTGTCTGTCTGTTGTTCAAGATAACTATCCCTAAAGCACTCACGTCCGAGATGGGCTGCCTGATCCTGGGCTTGATTCCCATACTGATGTGGGTGTTGGAGTAGGGTCTGGGAGAGGCCAGATGTCTGTGGTCGAGGAACATCACCATCAGAGGCTTGTGCAGGTGGTCCTTGAAGAGGCGACTGGCGCGCGCGATCTGCTGCGCCGTCAGGAAGAAGTAGGCGGAGCTGTGAGAGATTTTATGGAGTAAGAAATTTGCAGACAAATTGTGCAACTCGAAGCGCGAATGGTGGGCCGCAACCAGATGTGTGCTACCATCCTCTTAGTCAATGTCAAGCGACCTTTAAACACTTTCAGCGTGGCAAAGAGAGGCTCCTATAGAGCTAGACCTAGATAAGTGCCCATCCCAAGCCGACTACCTCGAAAACACCAGGTGATCCAGGGTGTTGACGGTTCTCTCCCAGGTGTTCATAACATCAAAATGTCCATTGTTGATGCAGGGCACGTAGCTGAAGGGCGTGGGCGCAGACGACGCCTTGTCGATGTAGTAGACGGGGATGGAGGGCGTCAGGGTGACGTAGGGAACTCCCAGCTTGTTCGCCAGCATCCAGGCGCACGGGTAGGCGTGCGGGTCCACTATTGCCAGCTGGAAGCGACGACGCGCCAGCAGCTCCAACGCCTCGGGCTGACGATCGAGGTCGTAGCAGGGACGGGTCACGTACAACTGCCCCCTGGCCATGAACTCCAGATAGTCGCCGTAGCTATCCGTGTCCTTCCACAGAATGCGGTCGATGGTCTCTTGGATCCAGATCTGGGGAATGTTCAGTAGCGTCAACTCAACAATAAATACAGTAACAACTTGAGTAAACCAAAGCGATAGGTTAGCTAATTAAATTGGAGTCAATAGAACTAGGCAAAGCAAAACATCACAGCAAAGAACCCTACAAACAATTCAATTTAATATACAAAAGTAAGACAGAATTAAATGGAAGTGAGTAAAACTGAAAATAACCAAATATGATTTATTAAAATACAAAAAATTCATAAACCCAATGTAAACACGCTAAAACAAGTATTTGTCAGAAGACCATAATTCATCTAACAACCGAAATGTCATGCAATAAAGCACGCATTTACGGTGGACTATTACCTGATGTTCGTCCTGAGCAGCCGTCCCATCCAGATTGATCACGCGACTGCGTCTGGGCGTGTCGATGGCGCCCAGTCGAGTGCCGTTATTCTGCGCCCACCGAAGCACCGTGATTTGATGGCCTCTATCCAGTAGATCCTCAGCCAGTTTGTAGAACAGTCTTTGGTGGCTGACGACGAACGGATTCGGCAGCATCAGCACGTTGCCCGCACGGCTATGGTGGAACAAGTGAAGTAGAACCGAGGCGAGAATCGGCCATGAAGTAGATGTCATCCTTCGCTGTGGCAGGAAGTCTTCCAATTGCAGTTCAGAATTTCACATATGGTGATGTGCGTTGACAGTACCATTATTTGTATCCGATTCCAAAGAGGAAATGATCAGCCTGAAATAAGGTAAATACTCCGCATGATGAGGGGTGCAACGCTGTCGTTTGACTGCGACGAAGAGTTCTCCGACCGACAAAGACGGGCCGAGCGCGTCATTACGCCTGCTGTCGGCGCAGAAACTGTGTGGGCTCGCGCACGCATAGGAAGGGACGGTCCTTGACTCGTTCCTGGCTGCTGGGCCGTCTAAGATGTGGGTGGTTCTCACAGGCGGCGACGTAACGACAACGCACCTGTGCCTATGTAGGTACATATACAGTCTGTGTATATGATTCGAGCGCCGCAAACAGCAAACGCTAACGAAATACCCAAGTGTTCACAGTTCCGTTGTAAGAACCCGTCATAGGATCACAAAATCAGGCTCAATCAATCGCTGAACGGCAGACAACTGTGCATAGGCACAATGCATTCCGCATGAGAGCGGCGGTTGGGACTCGGGAGCGTCAAAATTGACGGTTCACCGCTGCGCCGGGCGGATCGCTAAAAGCGTCCAGCGCGACCCGATCTAACCAGGGGAGCGGTCATTCCCACCGATTGGGCCGGTCAGTTTCGTCGGATGGGCGTGCGCCAACAAAAGCGGCCGCGGCGCGCACCCAATCCTTTGTCCCGACGCGAGTGAGGGCGAATTTTTGCGCCCGCGCGCACACGCGCCCGAAATTCTCGCCTACCTAAATGGGTGCGCATTGCCGTTCCGCTGTGGAGCAGACTCCCCGGGGACAAGGGGCGCCTCCGCAAACAACCGTGGAAAAGAGTGTGAGTGACGTCGCGCAATCGAAATGGTGTTAGAGGCGATCCTTGTTGATTTGAAGGATTCACGCTACTATTTGCGTTGACTCCAGTTGGCCTGCGGTCCGGTTCTCAAATCTCAACAATCGGGGAAGGGGAGCGCGAACGACTTCTTTCAAAAGAGAAGGCAAGAAAGAAAGAATGATGTACATACTTGACGCACGAATAGAGCCAGGCATTCACCAGAAGCAGGCAGGTCAGGGGGGCATGAGGGAGTATGTACATGTACATGTACGGCAACGAAAATGTAAACAGCGTCCGGAATTCACAACACTTCGGAAGCGACGAGAGAAACAGAGGCGCGTGATCGTCACAACAGGGTGCGCAATCTCTCAATTTGCATGAATGGACGAACCGCGACAGAGAGAGAGAGAGAGAAGTGTGAAGAAGGAGGAAGGCTGCCAAGAAAGAGACAAAGGAGAAGACCCTTCAGTGGACGCTTATACTCTTCCGCGTGTGTACACTTTGTCATCTCTTCTTCTTCTTCTTCGAGTCGTCGTCCTCTTTCTCCTTCGCCGAGTCCTTCCCGCCGCCCGTCGGCGCTGCCGTTCCAGTATTAGTAGGCGCCGAGGTCGATTTGCCCTCGGCAGCTACCGCATCGGACGGAGTGGACGACACCGAAGGCGGGTGGCGGTTCTCCTCGTCTAGCGAAGCTGTGGGCGACGACATGGAGAAGCTCTCGTGAAGCGACTGCGTGATGCGCTCTCCTGGCGCCATGATAACCACCGGGCGACGACTTGTTTTGACGGCCATCTGGAATAGAGGTTCGCGTTTCAGTCGATGTGCGCGTTTCCGGCAATACCTGCACATTGCCCGCGGCGCTGTTATTACAGTACATACGCTTTGCGATTTCTTGGTCAGTAACTGTATTTCAAAGGCAAATTTGTTGTTAACACAGCTAGAAACATGTAATATTTGCGCCTGCGGTCTGCAGAACGGTAGTATATAGGGCTACAAGAAGTTCAAATCGTAGGCCAACACAATAAACTACCTTAGGCATCTCCGTCTCGACGCTGGTGACCGGCAGGTTCTTCTTCATCTTGATGGGGCTCTGCATGAGGCAGAGGACCTCGCAGTCCATCAACAGCTCGAGGTTCTGGCAGGAGCGACTCTTCTGGCGCCCCAGACTGCGCGAGGAGGGCTCTAGCTCCTTCTTGTTTGAGTGGTGGAAGACAGGCTCCCGCCTGCCGCCACTCCCGGCCATCCCTTCTGCTTCTTTTTCTTCCGTTCTGGCGGCCGCCGGCTTCCGTATCCGCGCGGGCGCTTCCGTTTTATGTCCCCTCGGCCGTATAGCGGGCGCTTGGTTGTTGTTGTCGTGATACGACGCGACGCGAGCCAATGAAGGAGGAGGAGCGGAGGAATGAAGCCGCGCCGCTAATCCAACGCTTGCTTGTTCTCTTCGCTACAGCTGAGACTGGCACCGCCTCAGCTGGTCAAGTGGAAGCGGCGGAAACGGCGGAGTAGCAGCCGGCACGTGGTTTGCCCCTGGCTTCGAGCCGAAAACACGAAGAATAAGCTCGTTTGCGAGAAGAAAGTCCGCCGGTCGCAAACGAACTTGAGAGCGCAACCGGCGTCGATTCCACGCGCCCCGCTAACCCCCCCGAGGGACGAACGAACGGCCAAGATTTATGCCTGCGCCCCCCTTCTCGCCTTCCTTGCGCTGCTGTAGGAGTTAGGTTCCGGGGGAACAACCTACTGGTATAATGAACGCTCGATCGATTCCTTCGCGCGGCTTTTCGCCTTTGGAAAGTGTGCCGCCGCCGCCGTCGTCGTCGTCGAACGCCCACAGGTCTGTTTGGTTCGACCAACTGGCGAAGTCGGCCGAGCGCAAGAATCGACCAATCGATTTGGTGAAACTCCCGAGTTCCCGAGACCCTCGGCTGACCGCCAAATTGACAAGGACAACCCCTGCGGGACTCGGCGGTTGTTGCAAAACGACGGCTTATTTGATTCAACGTACAGCAAAACACACAGCAACAGTTCGTCGAATGAATGTGGGCTGAGCAATGTACCTACAATGCACACTACATTATGAGCCATCAGGTACGATAATGGTAACACCGCATTGTGGACGAACAAAGCAATCCACACAAGTCACAGCAGCTATTGAGAACGACATTACGGGTTGTGAGTGGTCTTGCGCCATCAACTTTGTTCTTTACTGATCTCGTCGGTCGTTTTCGCTAGCTGATGTGGCGGCTTCGTCGTAACGTAGGCGGTACGTTGCTGAAACGAAGAAAACTGTCCGTCAACGTCCATTGCCAATCGTGAAAACAGTCCGTTGTATGTAGGTATCTGCGGCGCGCTCTCGTATCCGTACCCCGGCGCAGTGGTCGTAGATCCCGAACCAGTCGAAGTCGCCGATGACGGCGCCGCGCGGGAACTGCGCCACGACCACGCTTCCATGATGGACGCCCAGCTGGAAACGTTTCTCCGTATAGCTGGTCGGCGATAGATTGCGCCTCTTGAGCCCCTCTTTAGTCAAATCGCGCCCAGCGGTTCCTTTGTGCTCTCTGAATCGAATTACTGTGTAATACGATTGTAGGTCGTATAGACTACCGAATGACTATTATGTTCATTCGTACATACGACAGATAAGTACGTACTTTTGCTTCTCTTTGCGATTGCCATAGGTGTAATAGGCTCCCGGCTGTGACTCTGTTGCCTGTCTATGCTTGACGCTTCCCGAGGTCGCAGCAACAATGCCTAAATACTCAATTGTGCGGAGACGTGAGTGGCGTTGGCCGAAATTGCAAACTCTTTAATTAAACAGTATAAATCGCAAAAATACCGTTTCTCTTCCTTGAGAACCTCCGATCTGCGACAGCTCTTTCAACCTTGGGAATGACAAAATCATTTGAGTACTTGAGGAGCGCGTTACCAAATCCTGGGAAAAGATTAACACTTGATAGGACGCAAATTATTTCACATGCTAGCTGTAAGCGAACACAACTCACCGCTCACTAGCCCTCTTGACTTCTCATTTGGTGACCTGAGAGGTATAAGAATGCCCTCTCCAATCGCTGCTCCATTCGAAGCGTCTCTTCGTGGTCCAGCCATCAGAGTCGTACCTGACCGGTTACCCTTTCATCGCATTATGCATAAACTTGGACAAAAAAGAAGCATGCATACCGACTTACACTTCTCAAGTTTTGGCTGGAGGCGTCGCATGAAGGAAGGGTTACTCGCGTGTATGTTGGTTGTTGGTTTCGAAATGCATACCACTCCTCTCTAGTCTCTAACTTGTCTGGTGCGCTTGCTTTAGATTCAACGTGCGGTCGGCAATCGCCCTGTCAGTCGTCATCATATCATAGTAAGGACGTAGGCCGCATACATACGCCTATGTAGGTATGTGCCTACCTACAGTGTATACCAACAATACATAACACCAGTTCCTTCGTGCGACGCTTCCCCGGTGGTAGAAATTGACGATCACGACTGTTTTGGCGTCCAACGCGTAGACCTCGCCGCTGGTGTTGTCGGCGCTGTGGTGGAAGGAGCCCAGCTGAACCCAGTGGTTGCGCTTTGGCTGCACGTCGACCGACCCTAGAAGAGGACACGACGGATGGTGGGGCGACACCCGGGCCAAACGCCTGCGGCGACTACCCAACCCAATAGCGCCGCCCCCACTATCAACAAGGCTTCTCGCCAGCGGTCCATGCTCGGAGAATGCACAAGACGGTCTTCTAAATGGGCTACGGTGTCTCCAACGACTAGATCCAGAGACGTTATCTCCGTTCACCATATATTATCGCCGCTATATCCGTCCGCCCAATTCTACACATTCGAAGTGTTCGTCGAATTCTATTTCTGCGCGAAGATTAATCTCGATTGCGACTGTCCAGTGCGTAAGATGTGCTGTCATGTGACTCCCAAAGGTGGTACCCTGTGATGTCGTTCTATTTGCGGAGCGTAACGGAGCACAAACGAGCGGTCACAGAAAGAAGTGAACGTACAACACACTAACAGATATTCATTTAATACCGGTGAGGCTATCGAGGGAGCAGCGCGCAGCTTGGAATGGAGAAGGGAACGTGAATAAGTAGCACTGAACAAGCTGTGTGTGTAAAAAGTTCAACCTATACTTTGTGTCTGCCAAATCTTGGTGAACGGTGTAGTGAATTTTATTCGCATAATTAGCTGTATCCAGAGAGGGTATCTTGAAAACGTGCACCACAAATCAAGTGCAGCTATTACCACGATACGGTTGTCTGTACAGCTGATCTAAAGCTCAGTGACATCGCCGCGTTCGCTATATGGTATCGGCATGATACGACGCCGTTTATCTGAAGTTTTATACCTGTGGGAATACGCCGCATCGAACAAAAAAAACTTGCCAACTGTTTGGTGCAGTCGTTCTTTACCAGAAATTTGGTTTGGTGCGCGTATTTCTGCGTTATGACGTTTTTGTCAATTTTGAGAATTTTAGCAAATTGTCGCGTATTTCTATGAAATTTCACATTTGAAAAAGTTTCTTTTGTGTTACAAATTGTCCACGGCCTATACGCTTTCCATTTCTGAAGAAATTTCGCCGCTAGCTCATCAGGCGAAAAAGTCGATTTTCGACATTTTCATATTTTAATTGTAAATATCTCCAAATGGCAATTTTTCAAAACTGAAAAACTGCGTCACAAATTCTTACTGGCTTACGACCTTTCAATTTCTGCATTCACCTTCATCAATAAATGACGTTCTATTTTTGTCAATTTATGGAATTTAGACAAATAATCGCGTGTTTCTACAAAATTCCACATTTTGAAAAAAATTCTTTTATGTTACAAATTATTCGCGGCCTATGCCCTTTCCATTTCTGAGGAAATTTCGCCGCTAGACCATTAGGCGAAAAGTCGATTTCGACATAGTCGTCGCGTATTTCTATCAAATTCCACGTTTGTAAAAAATTTCTTTTGTGTTACAAATTATCCGCGGTCCATGCTCTTTCCATTTCTGAAGATATTTCGCCGCTATATCATCAGGCGAAAAAGTCGATTTTCGACATTTTCATATTTTAATTGTAAATATCTCGAAAATGCGAAACTAGCAACAGAAACGGACATCGGATCCGTACTCAGCGACCTCGACTCTACTTGACCACATATGTCGCATATTTTACTTCGGTGCAACGAACGGACGGACGGACGGACGGACACACAGACAGACATTGTCATCCGTATATATACACCTCGCCGCGCTGAGGCGCGGCGAAAAAAAAGGTACAGTACCATAAACAATCATTCTCAATCAATCTCAATCAATGGATATCGTCGCAGGGAGGCACGACCACGGGCGGAATGTTGACATGGCCGTAACTGACGCGCTCCTTCTCGTTGAAGACGGCCAGGAAGTTGATGTCGAAGGTCTTCCAGCCGCTGGGCAGACGAATCGTCACCTCCTCGCCGGTGTAGTTGGAGAGGGGAGCGTCGCTGCAACGAAAGGACGATTGCTTGAACAAGCGGGCGTATTTTGTAAGAGACGCTTGTAGATGCTGTAGTATGCAGCTCAGCCTGCTTGTACTCTTGTCCTCCTTGTTCAAACTGCATTTATGATTGGTAGTGGGAATCTAGATGTCGTCGTTGTTTGACTCCAAATGCGAGCGAATCGTACCTCAAGGCTCAAGAAACAACTTACGGCGACGCTCCAACGACGTAGGCCTTGATCTGGTGAGCGATGTAGTGGGGGAAGTCGCCGATTCCGACCAGGAAGTAAGCGTCTGCACAAGGCGAAACGGATTCTTACTCAGAGCAACATACAGTATTCCGCCATCCTCTATCACTCCTACCGGTGTCGGCGGCGCCCGAGAAGTGGAAGTTGGGCACGACGATGGTGTCGCAGTTGAGCACGCGGACGGCATCAGAGGAAACGCCGTACTTCCAGCCGACCAGACTTCCCACGGTCGCTTCCCGAGGCGGCTTGATGCCTTTCGTCGAGACGTAGGCGGTTCGGTGCTAAAAGGAGATGGATCGAGTTTATGTTAGCAGTTATTTGCGCAACAAATACAAAATATGGTGATGCCGTACCCCGGCGCAGTGGTCGTAGACGCCGAACCAGTCGAAGTCGTTGATGGCGGCTCCGCGAGGGAACTGCGCCACCACCACGCCCTCCTCCTGAGCGCCGAGCTCGAAGCGCTCGCCGTAGCGCGCAGGAGGCAGTTCTGGCGTCTTCAGTGCAACTTCGGGAGAAGAGGGAGACGATGAAGAACGAATGCCGCCCCCTCTGAGTTTCCTGAAACAACAAAGTGGTATCACCGCCTGGACATGCTACTGACAAACAGACCTTCGCTTCTCTCTGGGATCCTCAATAACGTAGAAGAGCTTCGTCACGCCCGGCTCTTCAGTCGTCTGAGCGCTGCCCCTGTTCTCGACTGCGTTCGCGTTGGCTGCAAGGGTGTGACAAGTTGAATGTTCTGTCGCTCATATCTATGTGAAATGGCCCTTGTGATGCTGCCGTGTTACCTTCAGGTTCTCCGAAGAAGAAGACCAGTCCGCTGCCCTCGGTGGAACCGCCCGTGTTGCGCCCTCTCGACCTCGGGGGCGCCGCTGTGGTCGCTGGCGCCGCCTGGCCGAAGACCACGGTGTAGCCGTCGCCGTTGACGACGTCCCGCTGCGGAGTGACGACGCCGGCGGTTCTGCGCGAGGGCGGCGGCTCCGGCCGACGGAACTGCTGCTCGTGCTGCTCTCGAGCGGTCACCTCGTGCGCGCGCGGCAGGGGCCCGAAGAAGCGAGGATTGACGTTGGTGGGCGGCCGGAAGCCGGACGGGTTCTGCGGATCTGAGAGAGGGATGGTTGGAATGTCGCACTGAGTACAACGTTACTCTGTGAAGTTAACTGTGCACTGTAGATATACAACAAGATAAAATTAAAAATTACCGATAAGATAAATTGAGTTAAATTAAGTTAAGTTTAGCTTACTTTAGTTTAGTTAAGCTAAATTAAATTAAATTAAATTAAATTAAATTAAATTAAATTAAATTAAATTAAATTAAATTAAATTAAATTAAATTAAATTAAATTAAATTAAATTAAATTAAATTAAATTAAATTAAATTAAATTAAATTAAATTAAATCAAATTAAATTAAATTAAATTAAATTAAATTAAATTAAATTAAATTAAATTAAACTAAACTAATTCAAACTAAATAGAACTGAGTTGAACTGAATTAAATTATCCTAAAATAAATTAACCAAAGGTAGACTGAATAGAAGTAAATTAAACTAAATTTAACTTCCTAAACGAGGCAGTACTGGTATGTTGCACTGTGTACTTTAAATGTACTGAATTAAAAATTTGATTAGATTAAATCAAACTAATTACACGAAAAATGATTAAAGCAAATTAAATTGAATTATGCTATATTAAATTAAATTGTATTATATTGAATTAAATGAAACTAAGTTGAACTGAATTGAACTAAAACAAATTAACGAAAATTAAACTAGACGAAAGTTAATTAAACAAAATTTAATTAGTAAACTAGATTAAATCATATTAAATTAAATCAAAATTAATTAAATTAAATTAAAATAAAATAAAATATTAAATTAAATTCGATTCAATTCAATTCAATTAAGTTAGTTAAGTTAAGTAGTAAAAAACTAAGTTAAATATAATCAAATTAAATTCAATTAAACAACATAGAAATTAAACGCCACTTTAAATATAATTTATATACGTCGCCAAGTCAAAGTGAATGCAAAACTAACTGGAGCACTATACTCCGGTTGTCCACCACCCACCGACAATGAGCAATCCTGGCCCGTTGCCCGAATCGACCGGGCGTCGCTGGCCGCCTTCCGCCGGCCTGCCGGGCGGCGACGGCGGCCCGACAAAGACTAGACCTCCTCCGCTTTCCGAAGGGGAGGGAGCGAGCTCCACCGGCAGGTCAATGAGTCCAAGACCGATGTTGTTCGGCGGAGGGGTCGGCCCGTCGCCGCCGTTACCGCCAGCCGTCGACCTGTGGGTCACGACCACGAATCGGGGCGTCGTGGTCGCTTCCGTGGCCCGGGGAGCAGTGGTGGTTCTACGTGTCGTCGTGGTGGTAGCCCGAGTCGTCCGCTGGGTGGTTGTGGTTCTTCTGGTGGTTGTGGTGGCTCTAGCGGTCGTCCTGATAGATGTGGAAGTGATAGGACGACGTCGCCTGGTCGTGGCCGTCGACGTGATTCGTTGCCGACTGCGCTGAACCGGCGTCAGTATGACTGGCTGGAAAGCGGCAGCCTGCCGGCGGGAGGTTGGCAGCGGCTTGAGAACAGGCTGTCTAGTCGGCGGCTTCTTTGTAGCTGAATGAATCGCAATGGTACATACAGCAACCCTTTAGATACGATGCGTAACTAAGAAATGAAGACCCAAATTGACTCACTCGTCGTCGTCGTAACGGGAGGGAAGAAGGACACTTCTTTGGAGTAGGCTGAACAGGGTATCACCTCATAGGCGTAAAGTTGAACTACTGCAGTTTCTATTCCACCTACGAGGAGGGGACTTTCGATGAGGCGAGGAGCGGACCTTGGGCCGTGGCGAGCTCTTGCTGGTCGCTCTAGCAGGCGTCGACTTCGAGCCACCGTTGAAGACCACCAACGTGCTCTCCTTCGGTGTGGTCCTAAGACACAAAGATTGCAGAGTTCACCCAGACTTCGTTGCAAAGCGTGGAACTCACCTGGTCGGCTGCGTCCTCCGTCTAGTGGTCGAGGTGGTTCTCCTTCTCGTCGTCGTAATGCTGGCCGTTGTGCCCCTCGAAGTGCTCGCGGTAGAAGCCAGCGAATGCCGGCCGTAGGGCCAGCGCTTGTTTTGTCGTCGGGCCGTAGTGGTCGTCGGCGGCGTCGTTGTGGTCGTCGCCGGTTCCACTTCATCGTCGCCCAAGTCAAGTTCGATTCCACCGAATGGATCCTCGTCAGCGGACGAACCTACAATATTTCAAATTATTCCACTTCGTAAGAATGTTCCTCTATAACTTTGGAGGAGGTACTACACCTGCGGCGGCCCCTTCCACCCTCAAGTTGTCCAGCTCAAAAGGGTACTTGAAGAAGGCGTTTCCGAACGCTGCAAAGGAAGAGCCGACGCTAAAACAACATTGGAATGCGAACCTTTGGCGAGAATTATACCGCTTCTTTTCCTCCTTGTCGTGTCCTCATTCTGAATTCTGATCGGTATGAGAATCCCTTCTCCGTTGGGCGCGACATTCAACGTGTCGATGCCTTCTCTCAGAGGTCCGGCCATCAGCGTCGTACCTAACGAAGTAGTCACTATGAGCTACCGTAATCAAACTGGTTACTGTAGTATCTCTAACATTTGTCATTCAGCGGCTTGTGGTTGAAGTTCACTATGACGGCCGTATTTGCGTCGGCCGCGTACACTTCAGCGCTGGTGCTGTCGGCGCTGTAGTGGAACGCGCCCACCGGAAGTCCATAGTAGGGCGTCGACTGCGCATCGCTAGTAGCTGTAACGGATTCGGAGCTTCGTCTAATGGAGCCGACAAATGAAGCGCAAAGTTCTGCCAACCCAGAAAAGCCGCCACGGCTAGCAGCACTTCCTGCCAGCGGCCCATCGTTCAGTTTGTACCTACAACCGTTTCTACACCTTCAGCAGGGCGCGAAGTGACTCATTTGAAACGGGAAGGAGACGGAGAAGGGGGTGGAAATCATCAAATCGCTGCGAGTTCTACTGACCCCCGCCAAAGACGCCGCCGCTGCCGACAATGCATCCATCGAAGGCGCATGGCGCGCCGATCGCTCGCAACTGTTTCCAAGTAGCCACTTGTCTGCCGGTTGACCCAGATTTGCTGCCACCTATACTATGCGTCTGCCATCACGCGCCTATCATCGTACGTAGGTGGAAGTGGGACACTTCTGTCGCCGGCGCGCGACGGCAAATCTCGCCCTAATCAACTTGTCAACTGCGCTCGATGTTTTTGACGCGCGTCGTCGGGTCGTTCTTTCGAGCGCAGACGCCGATTTCTTTCATTTCTCACATGGGTGCCGCAAAACACAGTGCATCGCGTACCTACTACCATGTAAAGTGCCGGCGCACTCACAAAACCAGGCAGGAACTACTCACAGGAAAGACACCCTATTCGTGGTCACACGACTTACCGTACACTGCACAGATGCGCACAAGACACAAAGCGAACTACGCTAAGCGAAATACGGCGGCTCGCAACGGCAATGGGCCTAAGATCCGACAGAGGACAGAATGAGCGAAGTTACCTACCAAATAGGTTTCGTAGCGGTTCCACTTCCATCGCACAGCAGTATCACGATTCCAAAATGGCGAATGAAACTCGAAAGCAGAAAGAAAAGTTGTTGACGAAGTTAGTCGGCGTCGCTGAGCAGGCGCTGCTTCTGACGCATTGGAGTAGGGGTTCCCACGGAAGAGCCGAAGTTCTCCTTGTTCTCCGCGCTCTGCAACGACGACTCAAGGATTCTCAATTGGAGTCAACAGTTGGCGTTGAGGCAAAAGTTCTCGTTAGCGATTCGAATGTGCCACACGTTTCTCAATGGTGAAAACCACATTACGTAAATGTTAGGGGCGTTGCCGTTTCCAGTCTTACGTTTTCTATGGAGGACGATTCGGCGCTGCTGACGGCGGCGATTCGCTCCTTCTCCCTCTTCATCTTGTTCTCCAGACCGTCGGGGCTCAGCAGCAAGCTCTCGTTCCCCAGGAAGGTCGTCTCCTGCAGTAGAGGCGAATCACGCTTCGTTCGCTAGCAGTAAGTGGGGGGGGGGGGGGGGGGGGAGGGAGGGAGGGAGGTAGGGAGGGAGGGAGGGAGGGAGGGAGTGAGGGAGGGAGGGAAGGAGGGAGGAAGGGAGGGAGAGTATGGGATGGTGGAGGAACAGAGGGAGGGGGAGAAAGATAGATAGGGGAGGTCGTCAGTCAAACATCAGCGCCCACGTTGTGCGCGTCGTCGTGGTCCAAAAGCTCATTGGCGTCGTGGAACTCGGCCACCATCTCCTCGTAGTTTCTGGGCTTGAACACTCTCTGCGGGTAGCTGTAGTTGGCGTGCACGGGCGTCTCACCTAGAAGCCAGTCCAGACCCTAATGTAGCGTCCACAAAGAATGGGATTATGGCTGTTGCTCGATACAGACACCTGTGCAGTCGAGCCTCTCGCCCACGTCCTCTTTCAGAGTCGCCGCCGACGCAGCGCAGCTTCCGGCGAACTGGCGCTGCTCCGCCACCAGACCGTCCGCTTGGGAAGCCTGCAAAGTGGCTTTTTGGCCGACTACTCACTCACCGTTCGTTTCCATCTGCGATCCAATCGTAATCCCTACCATCTCATTCAGACTGGCCGTCAATTCCTGCTTGAAAGTAGCGACGGCCGCTTCTGCGCCGTCGGCGTTTTCCGTCGTCTTCGACTTCAGTTCGGCGCGGTGGCTCGACAGCGCTTCCAGTTGCGTGACGTTCGTCTGCTTCTCCTCAGCCAGACGCTCTTCCATGCCCTTCAGTTGGACGTCCACTTCGCGGTCGGAGACGATTCGCTCCTAAAATCTTGTGTAGAGTGAGGGGAAGGGGGGGGGGGGGTGTTTGCAGGGGGAGGGAAGTGGTACTTCGTTTCTTCTAAAACTATTACAGTACCCAACAAAAGCCAACACTACCCCACCTCTCTGACGGAGTCGAGCATCCGGGTCTGTTGCTCCGAGGCGGCCTTGTCAGCGTCCAACAAGCGCCGTATGCTCTCCTGTATGGCCTCAACTTCCGCCACCCTACTGCGCTCCCTGGCAAGCCTCTCTGCGCCCATTTCTTCCAGGACGGCCAACAGGCGTTCCTGTAGAGTGGGAAACTTTGTGTAAAGAACATTTATTAGAAGGGGGGGGGGGGGGGGGGGGGAGGGGGACTTGTTACAGCATTATACTATTACGGTAGCCAAAGCGCCCCACCCCGCGACTCTTCACGACGTCGCGAAGCAGGAGCAGCAGCCGACGATTCGCCTCCAACTGCGACGGAAGCGCCTCCAGGAGCGAGTCGACGATGGCGCCCGCGTCGGTGTCGTAGCTGGCCACCAGGCCCTTCGCCGTCTCCGCCGCCTTCGAGATCGCGTCGCCCATCGATTCTGGAAGTGAGCATGGGAAACACAGAGTGGTGGAATGAGTAGAGATGGTCGTCTTCCAAGTCACTGACGGTTGTTTGTGTTTTGTGTGTTCATTGCCGGTACATGATAGCGCGCACTTTGTTTGGAGAACGACGGTCGCTGCGAACGTCGCCCTCAGATGAGTCTGGCGCAACTTAGGGTCAAGACGCGTTCCACAGCTCGCCAGCTCGCGGTGAGACGCCATCTTGACTCCAGTCACACACCCGCACTCAATCTCCTTCCCGTCTCTTCTCTCGCTTTCTCACCCGTCTTGGCCAGGTTCGAATGCGTCGCTTCCTTGGAGGAAGCCAGGAAGGCCTCCGCCTTCCCCTCCTGCTGCGCCAGCTCGACCCCCAGCTTCCCTTCGTAACCGGCGACGACGGCGTCGATGCGCACTCTTTCCTGCTCCTGCCTCTCCACCTTGTCCTGCAGGCCGTCCAGATGCGACTGCATGGCGTCCGCCGAGGATTTGAGCTGAGAAGAGAATGAAGTGAGACAGTGTTGTGATGTGACCTCATGTTTCAGTTGAACGTATTGTTCTGACAAGCCAACACGGCACAAAGCACCGACCAGATGGCAAAGCGAATGGGGCAGATCGGTCAGTTAGAACTGGGAATTCAATCGAGCTTCTAGAGGCGCTCCATCTACTCATTTCGTCAAACACTACACTCGCACATTTATCTTCAAACGCTACACCGAACTTTGAACACACTTCTAAAAGAGAACAAAGTCGGCTCGAAGCTTCCCACCTCCTCTGCCTGCCTGCGCAGTCGGCGTTCCGTCTCCTCTTGCTGGCTGACGACGTAGCGTTCCTTCTCCAGCTCCCGCTCGGTTCGAGACAGCGCCTGGCGCAAATAGAAGCACTCAGAAGCCTAATCAAACCAGAAAACAGTACGCGCGCGCTCACATTCCGCGAGTCCTTGAGAGCCGTCTTCTTCTCGCGCAGCTTGTCCACCGTCGCTCCGTGCCTGTCGTAGAGGCGACGGTAGTGGTCGTCGAAGATGCGCAGGTCCGACAGCCTCTGAAACCAGAAGGGTTGCGTCTTCCACCCAAGACGCAGAGTGGAAATGCGCAGACCTGCTCCATCTCGAGCATCACGTGGTCCAGCTGACCCTCCAGCTCCTGGACGAGCTCCTCGTTCTTCGCCCGCGCCTCCTGCAGGGCGCTGCAACAACAACACACATTGGTAGCTCGATGTGTAGCTACACAGGCTACACTGGTGGTACATAGAGAATGGGGGCCAACAGGGCTTTGAGGGGGGTTCAAATGAGCAGACGCCGCGGTCTTGAAGCCACATGACACGCCTTGCCACATTCACTCTTTGCCCAGATTGGGTGCGAAATCGGTTGCCAGACGTAAGCTAATCTTCACAATTCAGCATATTTGCTGGTAAATTCCCAAATTAGAAGGCGCAAGTAAACAAGTGATTTCATTTCCAATGTCCTTCCTTCCAACCCACTCGTAGTTCTCCTGGTTGATGTAGAAGCCGCGCTGTTCCCTGGCAGCCACCAGGTCCGCCCGAAGGCGCTCGATCTCGTCCGTGTACTCCTATCATTGTGTTACAGTAACCACTATCGAAACCCAAACACTGTAGCACTTCCTCACCTTGAGCAGGGCCTTTCTCGAGAGCTGCTGGTTGATCTCCGGGTGGTTCTTGATGTTCTTGGCCCGAGAGGCGTAGTCCAGCGTGCTCTGCGTCTCCTGCAGAGTGCGCCCGCGTGAACAAAGCACAAACATTGAAGTATTTGTCCATCCAATTGTAGAATAATAAGCAGACCTCTATGCAAGTGGAGGAGGGCGAGACGTTGGCAATGAGGGTCGTCTGCGTGCGACCGCCCAGCGAGTCCTGCAGCAGCCGAGTCAGCTTCGACTCTCTGAAGGCATCAGCCGCTACGCTCCAAATTCTGCGTCTACTACAAGAGTGCGCAAAGCGCGCGCTCTACCTGTAGGGCACGTGGGGCGTGTGCTCCACAAGCGCCGTCATCACTCTCCCGAGCGTCAGCAGGCTCTGGTTGATGCTTCCTGGAAACAATTGACAAAAACGCACGTTTTCGACCAGCTCCAAAGCAAATTGCACAACAAATGACTCAAAGAAGCCCAAAAACGATTTCCTTATCTTTGCGGGGAGGGGGGGGGGGGGAGGCTGGAATCATTGGGGGGGGGGGGTTGGCTGGAGGGGAGGGGGGGGGGGGGGGGGGGGGGGGGGGTGGGGGGGAGGAGGGGAACATACAAACCCCAACGCATTGGCACCCCAAAACCACCCTACCAGCTTCCTTGGCGTGCTTGTCCGTCGCTCCCGACCTCCCAATGCACTCGCTGCCGGCCAAATCGACCAGGTAGAGCTTCCCCCTCTTCAGAAGCTCCTCCCCCACCTCCGTGCCCTCGCGCAGGTTGACGTCGATCGTGAACACGGAGTGGGAGCGACTGAAGAAAACGCACTCGCAGATGGCGCGAGCATACTCTCTCTACACACTGTAGGCGTGATTGGTCGTGAGGCTAGAGGGGGGGGGGGGGGGGGGGGGGTGGTCGACATTTGGGGAAGGGGTACTACAAGAACAAGAATCGAGGCCTGGTGGTTTCCAAAGAGGAGACAAAAAATGCCTAAGAAGCGCCAAAATCCCTATTTTCGCTCAATCTTGATCCACGATGTATAATGACTCAAAATGCTTAGAAATTGCACCGCAGGCTAAAAATTTGGACAAGAGGTAACAAGAATTTCGGTCATGTTGGGTTGACTAGGGAGGGGAAAGATTTTCATTCTTGGCGGCCGTGGGGGGGGGGGGGGGGGGGTGTCCCCCTCCCAGTCTACCCGAGTACTGAATGGGCCAGGGGACGTAAGCGCGCTTCGCTTCTACATCTATACCTCGACTGGGCGTTGAGCAGTGTCTTGGCGGTGCGGCGGCGCTCCGAGCCGCGCTCCAGAATGCTGAAGACGTCGGTACGGGCCGACACCGGCACTTCCTGGATCCCTCTCACGACCACCGAGCCCTGAAAGAGAAGAACACGAATTTCTCAAAAATTGGCAATAATTTTCGCTTGTGGCGCTATTTTTTTGCTAGTTTTGAGCCATTTTGGCACAATCTTCTTCAAAATTGAGCGAAAATAGGCGTTTTGGCACTTTTTGGGCAAATGTTTTGGAGGGCATCCAACGACCAAACACACTTATGATCGAAAGCATGATGGATGCTTCCAAGACAGACGACCTGTCTCAATGGGTCCATGAGGATCTTCAGGGTCTCGGGCTCTTCGCCAGGCAGCGCCAGCAGGTCCGTCAGCTGCTCGTTGTACAGCTCCACGTAGGAGACACGCACCGTGTACTCGCTCGACTGCAACGGAGCATATTGGCGCAGTTTTGTGCGTGCATAAAAGTTCACTTCCGGCTGTGACGATATTGCGTGCGCCAATCTGCTAGCCGTGAAGGATTTCCTACAGCATATGGCTCATTTGACAGATTTACACACACTTGCTTGAGTGAACTTTAGCACTTGCCTAGCCATTAATTCTCGACATCTCATCAGTTATGCACTATCAACCCACCTTGCTCTCCAACAGGGTGAACAGCTGGTCGAACACTCTGGGTATGATGCCGGCTGTCGACTCCTGTCAAAAAGAGTGACTTCTAAACTTGAACACGACTGTCGCTCACACTCATGCCACCAATAACAAACTTTGTCATCCCAACGGCCCTCGGAATTCCAGCCCTCCCCTGTCATCGTGTATGTCTTGCCGGCGCCCGTCTGACCGTAGCTAAAGACGAAAACAGACATCAAAAGCTGCGCAGTGGAAACACAAGTAGAATCGAATGCGCACTACTCACGCGAAAATGGTGCAATTATAGCCCATTAGGACCTCCTTGACGAGGGGCGACACGATCTCCTGGTAGATGTCGTACTGAGTCGCGTCCTGCGTGTAGACCTGCAAAGCAAGCATCGTAAGAAGCAAGGCGCAAAAAAAAACTCGAAATGACGCCATTTCGCGGGCGCGCACTCTGTCAAAGGCGAAGGTCTTGTCCTGCCCGCGATTTCTGGCCGTCACCGTACGCTTTACTTTGTCGACGGTGGCAATGTTGCAGGCGCCCAGATTCTTTTCCGCCTGGTTCAGAGGTCTGAAGCGCCGAAATTCCTTTGATTTCCGCGGATAACGACGCATTTTTTTGCGAACGCGCACGAACCTCAGCCGCGCGGCGACTTGCACGTTCTGGTTCTTCTCTTTAGCCTTCTTGTTGTTGGCCGCTTTCTTCGAATCGGTCGCCATATTTCCGCTCTACTTTCTCGAGAACCGCTCGGCGAAATTGGAAACGCGCGCTGCTTGTCGTCAGATCACGAATTCACTAGTGACTGTCCTCCCGTAGCTCAAACTTCAGTTTCTTCAAATCACTCCTTGCCAAAATGAAAGTGAAAATTGTTTTCCGAATTTCAACTCTTTCAAAATTTTGAATTTCGCAAAGTTACAGCAGGAGAACCAACACTTTCTGAGCCCCTCAAATAGATAATTGCGCACCACGCCAAAACTGAAACGGAATTTGTATGTACAAGAAAGGCTGAAAGTGCTAAGTGCTCGATTTGACATGAGCCTCTTTCTTCACAACCTCACAAGCAAAGCTGGGACGTGGTTGAACGTTTTGATGCTGCGACTTACGTAGCTATGAATGGAACCTCCATGATGCTGGATAACGGCCTACCTAGCGGGCTCCTCGGAGTGGCTGTGAGCCGTCGACGGCGGCAGCGGCGGCTCCTTCTTGTCCTTACCGGCCCGCAGGTGGTAGGCCGAATACGTAGGGCAGCTCCTTAGAGTGCAGGCTGCTGGCTTTTGCCGTTCCTGTCCACCTGCAGTGTGACGACTCGTTGACTACCGGATTTTTTCGCCCGGCCTCAGCCGGGCGAACCCCTACGAGAGCTTATCGTCCGTGCGTTCGTTCGTCCGTCCGTTCGGAACGCTCTCATATCTCGGCGTTGGAACGTCGTAGGAAGGAGATCTTGGGCTTTATGGATAGCTCTCGACTTACTGGTAATGTTGCTAAGAGACTTCGAAATTCAAAACTTTGAATTGCGCGCGCTACAGTAACCCGAAGGTTCAAACTGAAAACGGCTATTACTCGCTCGTCTTACGTCGTAGAGCGGCGCGCGATAGGTCAACTAAAAGGTCTCGACGTGCTCTTTCGTTTGGCATTAAAAATTTTCTTAATTACGCAAACACGCAACACGAAAAGCGACATTCTCGCGTTTTTGACGCAGAAATCGCTCTAACTCACTCAGCGTGTGTCGTAGAGAGACGGTCTTAAGTTGGTTGGATAGCTCTCGACTCACTGATCATTTGTTCTTCTATTGGTCGAAACCCAAAAGTTTAAATTTCGCGCGCTACAGTAACCCAAAGGTTCAAAACGCAAAACTTCTCAAACTCGCTCGTCTTCCGCCGTAGAGAGACGATCTTGAGGTCGTTGAATAGGTTTCGGCACACTGATCATTCTGTTAAGAGAAGTCGAGATTCAAAAGTTTGAATTTCGCGAGCTACAGCAACTCAAAGGTTGAAACAGCAAATCGCCCCTAACTCGCTCGTCTACGTTGTAAAGCGGCATTCGTTCGACAGTTTGAAAGCTTACGTTGAGGCAGTTGTTGAGCGGTCATTCCTAAAAAAATACTTTGGTTTTTAACTCTTGTCGTACGAACAACTTTGTCTGCTGAAAAAATTAATCCCGGGCGATCCCAATGTTGCCTTGCAACAACCGCTCAGAAATGCGTGTGCCTTGCTCAAAAAATTAATCCCGGGCGATCCCAATGTTGCCTTGCAAGAACCCCTCAGAAAGGAGCGGAAGTAGCGCATGAATAGTGGACTCCGGGCGGGCGCGCGTCATATCGGAAAGGCTTCGAAATACTTTACAAAAGTATCCACTCTTTTACTCTTCCACTTTAAAACACTCACAAACCACTCTGTATTAATAAAACAACTCAACTTTTTTAAAACAGCTTGTTCCGCTTATAAGCCCATCCACTTATAAGCCCATGGGCTTATACGTTGTTTTGACTGCCACATATAAGCCCCTGGGCTTATTCGTGGTGCCCAAACTTTGTCATGAGCGTTGCCAATGTTTGCCTAATTGTACTGCCAGTTGTCATTAAATAAGTGAGGAATGAACTACTAATGGCAGTAAAACTGCCAATCAGCAGGTTGATTTGACCAGTCGCTTAAGATTATGCCATAAACAGTCCAATTGAACTACATAATTCATTCTAATTGGGTGCCTCATAGGACTGAGAAGAACTCGCCCTGAAAGCCCTGGGCTTATATATGTCGCTGGTTTTACTCTGGCGAAGGTGTCAAAACCACGTATAATCCCATGGGCTCATAAGCGGAAAAATCCGGTAACGCGGCAGTCAACTAGCGAAATCGTAGATTCTCTACCTATAGCACAACATCTTTCTTCGGCGGCAGCGGTTGCGTTATCGTTGTAGGTCGCCGACGTCGTCGTCGTCTGCTGCTGCTGCTCGCTGTGTAGGTGCTCAGAGTTGCCGTGCAACCGGCTGTGCCTTGCAGCAAGTACAGAAGGTTGACGCTCTCGGACCCCAACGACGTCATTTCCTTCGCTGGTCGCAGTCAATAAATCTTCTATTATATTCTCTTATACGTACATCATGAATCTGAACTGAGCGGGAGCGGCCGGTTGTCACGAATTAGAAAGAAAGAATTATCTAGAAAAGGATTTTGTCTTAGGACCTACGTCACAGACATGTCATTGTCTTTAAGGACAATTGTCTTGGACAATTTAACTCTGCTAAATTGTCCGACAAGACAAGACAATTTAGATTGTCCCATATTTTCGCAAAGACAAGACAAGACAATTTAGATTGTCCCATATTTTCGCAAAGACAAGACAAAGACAAGACAAACAAAATGACCAGGAGGGACAAATCAGTAAATTGTCCTTAAATTGTCCTTAGATTGTCCTTTGCGCCAAGGATCATTCACATCCAGTGCACTGCGATTTACTGTCGCCAACACTATTTATGGGACTATCTGTGAAGCAATCTATTGATTTGTCAAATTCAAACTTACAATTGAAACTTAGCTTCACATTGGTGGGGCAATCAGGTAGGTGCAGCCACTCAGCACAAAGCACACCCAGCACAAAGCAACCTATCTCTGGGACAGTTTAGGGACAAAATAAGGACAATTTAAGAACTAGACAAGACAAAGACAAGACAATTTAAGAAATTGGCCACATGACAAAGACAAAGACAAGACAATTTTATATTTTGGGTCAAGGACAAAGACAAAGACAAGACAACTGCCAATATCCTGGGACAATGGCATGTCTGCTACGTCACGCGCAGCTTCTGTGAGTGGATGAACTGTGATTCGGCCATTATTCGGAGACACCCTCTACTCCAACCAACACCCAATGTTGACAATGAGAAGTTTATAGGTTTAGTACGCTCATTAGATTGTCATTGGGTGTCTGGTGTGTTTGCCGTATTTCCTCTTCTTGCTCAGTACCTACAACGCGGCGAGGTATATACGTAGGTGGTATACCGTAAATCCTCCAATAAGCGCCCCCCCCTCGAATAAGCGCCCCCCCTCCAATAAGCGCCCCCCCTAGAGGGAGGTTGAAAAAATAAGCGCCCCCCCTCCAATAAGCGCCCACCTTTTGTTAGTACCAGCAGCACTAGTACTACCATACGTGCTCTGTGACCATTCCTAACACAAGTTTTGGCTACATATGGCAGCACTACTACTAATTGCAGGTATTCTGATCAAAAGCAATACAGTTTCAGTCTGAAATCTATGCAGATGTGCGCAAAAATGTGTCAACAACGAAGAATTTTGGTGAAATTTTGGCACTTCTGAGGGGTCGGGTTAATAAGCGCCCCCCCTCGAATAAGCGCCCCCCTCCAATAGGCGCCCCCCCTAGAGGTAGGTTGAAACATAAGCGCCCAGGGCGCTTATTGGAGGATTTACGGTACTTCTAAGCGGAGCGTGCTGTGTGAGCGTGATTATTGCAATACCGCACGTTACAAAGCGCAACAAGTGTTGGCTGGCTCTCCTTCTTCTACCGAGTGCGCGTGATTACAGCTCAGCCGATAGCCGAAAAGACTCGAGTCCGAAACGAAGTGGGCTCTTCTGTGCTCTTCTGGACGACTGCGACTGGACGTCAAACCTCCAACTTCACGGGTTGTAGAGGACTGTCAGTTATCAAGGCATGGGGCGCAAGCAGCATCAGAAGGACAAGCTGTACCTGACCAGCTTGGAGTGGCGCGACATCGGCGGTTACAAAGATGGTTCGTTCTGCTTTGTGGGATACGTTTTGAGTTCGTTTGTTGGGTCGCGAAGACGCGAGCAACATTCAGACAAGGCCGCCCGGCTGGCCAGGGCCAAATTCAAGCGCCTACCCTTCACTCACTGCGCCCTGTCGCTGGTGCCTTTCGAAGACCCCCTCTGTACGCCTTCGGGAACTGTCTACGACTTGTCGTGAGTGGTGGACAAGACCTTTAGCGCTTCCGTCCTGGTGTTTGTTTGAAGTATAAGGTGCTGTGGGGCCTCTTGTAGAAGCAAAGAATAGAAAGGTCTTTACAACCTACAAGAACCATGGAACGGATAAAGGTGCCTGTTTGTTGTTCTCCCTTCTTCTTCTCAGGCAGATCGTGCCCTACGTGCGCAAGCACAAGGCGGATCCGGTGACCGGAGCGAAACTGGAGCTGAAAGAGCTCATCCCGCTCAAGTACCACAAGAACGCCGCCGGTTCGTCTCTGTCTGCTGTTCTTGTTAGTGTTTGACATTGCGCCGGATGCTTGGCTTGTGTATGTGTGAAGTCGACCCTTGCACGCTGTTGCCCCCCCCCACCCGCCCCCCCTAAAATCCGGATTACCCCCCCCCCCCTCAGCGTTACAGGTATGAGTTATGAGACGCGGCTACAGGAAGGACTGTTAGCGCATCTTTCGTACCCGAAATCCTTTCAAGGTCGCACTGCCTTTGACTTAGCGGAGCTTCTATTTCTACCCTGTAATTCCTTCCCAGGCGACTTCCACTGCCCGGTCACCTTCAAAGTCTTCAACGAGCACAGCTACATCGTGGCCGTCAAGACGACAGGGAACGTCTTCTCATACGAAGCCATAGAGCAGCTGAATCTGAAGACCAAGAACTTCAAAGACCTGCTGACCGATGAGCCTTTCGCCAAGACGGACATCATCACGCTGCAGGTGAGAGCGGAGAAGTGTATGAAGCGCAAGCTGCGCAACAAAGCATGTTGAGCCGCTTCCCGCTGTGGCTTCGTGAAGAGCAGTGAGCACTGTCTCGTCTGTCAGTGAAAGAAAGGTTCAGTTCTCAAAGAAGACTTGGCAGTTCCGTTTGGGGGGAACCAGACGCCACTTCTTCGCGCAATCGGCTTTTGCGTCCAAAACGAAGTATCCTTGGAGACAAGCAGTACACAGACAAACTGGCAATCAAGCAACGTCGTTTCGTTTCTAAGATCTCGGACCACAAGAGAGAGGGCAGAATAATTGCATCGGAATGCGCAAACTCAGACTTGACTTAGACGAACACACACACACACAAGCGCACATCACGCGATCTAGTTGTTTGACGCTGGAGTGGACATTTTGACGATACACAAAGCCGAGCAATCAATTACAGCACTTGCTACGGTGCGTGCACATACATTCGTCTACCTGAATTTGGACATACATACTTTGCCCGTCTAAGGGTGGAGACCTATTCCAATTCAATCCTCTCACCATTGTCCCATTTGATTCGAATGGCGACTTGAACGAGTAGGTTGAAAGATTTGTACAAACCAGCGACTTTGTCGGGCGCTCTATCCTTTCGAAGCAATATCTTCATCCAGCGGCAAGGAAGCAAGTCCGTCTCAGCTCCGTCTGTTCGTTAGAGAAGCAGTTGTGTCGAATTCGGTGGGCTCCTATGGCTCGTGGCTGTGGCTGCGCTGCTGATCTGAAGCGGGCTCCTCCAGGGTGCGTCGAGCGACGCCGGCGCTGGTGGAGGCGACGCTGACGCGGCTCTCGACCATGGGGTCGGCCTGCGGGAGCGACATGTAGTTCTCCTTGGGGTGGTGCTGGATCATCAGCTGCTGCTCGCGCTCCTTGCGGTCTCGGCGCAGCTTGTGCGACTCCTTGGCGAACTTGATCACGTAGTAGATGGCGATGCCGGTAAAGACGCAGCCCAGGAACACCAGCAGGCTGTAGTTGGCCAGGTTGGCGTCCGCCAGGTGGCACAGGTCGGGCGTCTTCTCCTCCGCCTTCTTCTTCTCGCAGGCGCGCCAGCGCAGCTTCAGGATGTTGACGGCCACCGCTGAAAATAGAGATGGCTATCCTGCTATGCCTTGAATTCTTTGAGAACAGGATACTCTACCTGTTGCCAGTAGAGCTGTGACGATGAGTCGCCAGAACACGTAGGGGAGCAGCATAAGGGCGCTCCGTTCTTCCATCCCCTTTCCCAACAGGATGAGAGAGCCGATGCCCATGCCAGAGATTATGAAGGAGAGTATGCGCACGGCAATTGAGGGCACCATGATGTCCAACAGGCCAGTGACGAAGAGTCCAAACAGCAGGATGATAATGTGCGTGTACTCTGCCACGGTGACGATCTGCAGCGGCAGCACTGACGAGCGGTGGTGGTGGCTGTGACGAGCGCATTCGCTGCACTTGTTGTTGTACTGGGATCCTTCCATTATCCTCATCGTCTCCGTGGGATGAACGCTGCTGATCATAGGGTTGATTTACGGGCCCTTCTCCGGTTAGAATATCGTTGAGGTAGACATCCAAGCGTTCAGAGAAATTGTCTTCTACACAGCTAAACGGTCTTCAGGGTAGAGGAAGCCGACTGAAAAACAGAGAGAGGAGCTCCAAATTTAGCGTCAGGCGTTTGTTCGCAAGCTCATTTTCCCGCTAGTGCGCTAGCCACCGTCGGTCGCAGGCCGCCGTGCTGGTCTGCGCAAGAATGATAAGTTGGTTCGTTTCGCGAGCCTTCAAAAGATGACTTCTTCGGGGTGCGCGTGCCGCGGGACGCAAGGGACGCTGGCAGCCGCCAGTCGGCCAACTAGCCAAGCTGTGGAAGCGACCGTCGGCAACAGAGGGGGCGAGGGTGGAGAACTGGATGAGGGACGACAGAAAGAGAGAGAATCGATGGTGGAACGCGTGGACCACCGCCAAAACGGCGGCTGCTTCGAAGAAAGTCAATTACTGACGCCTCAGCCACTGTTGGCCATTGGGAGCTTTGCAACGAAAGGGGGCATGCCGATACAGTATGGCTGCTGGCCGTCAGCTCAGCTAGGCAGCGAAGGCTCAATGTGGCGCTTGCTGCTGATTGTTGTCGGCGACGACGAGCCGCCGCTGGACGAGAGGGGAAGGCGAGGGGAAAACGGGTTCAACTGGCCGGCGCGCGCCCACTCTTGATGGCGCCGTCTTCTTCTGTCCCTTCTCCCTTCTTCGATCGCTAATCCCAACAATGCAATTTGTCAGCCGTGATGGCGAAGAGGGCAGCAAGAGGGGACGCCGCTCTATGGCGGCCTTGGAAAAGAGCCCTCCGTCGCAAAGATTGTCTATCGATCAGTGTAGGCGAGACGCCAAAGCACGCCTTGGAGAAGCGTACGTGTAACGATTACCATTCTGTCAATGCGGCGAGGGCGTTTAGCCCAGGCTTGGTTCGCCCTCTGTCCTCTATTGTCCTTCCGGCCCCTTTCCTGGCTTGCTATAGTGGGCTCATCAGTCATCGATTTCGCTGTCAGATTCGCGCGACACTTGCGTCATATACTTTCATGATGTAGTGGGGAATCCAAAGATGGACCGGACTAGAACAGCACACATAATACGGCGATACGGTAGCACGAAGTAAACAACACAATGGTATGTATTCGTTCAGGATCCCACGAGGTTGGAGAAGTTCAACATCGAAGAGTTCCATCACGTCAAGGTGCAGAGGAGCTCAGACGCAAATGAAGGTGGCGCAGTGGAACGTCGACGCTTTGGAAATGTCGCACTTCCTCCCAACCTTTCAGAGGACCGTCAAGCGCGCAGCGATCCCCGCTACACTTTGCGGAAGATCAACTCTGAGACTCGGGAGACTTTGGCGCAGTTGGAAAGGGACTACAAACCGCCAGTCAGTCACTGCTTGTAACTCCAAATGTTTGCATATGTACGGTAGTCGCAAGAACCGTCGCTGCTTTCAGGAGGACAAACCCAGCACTTCGAAGCAGGCGGACGAGATCAACGCAGCCCACTACAGTAAGGGTAGGGTAGCCGCCGGGCTGACTTCGACCGCGATGGACCCTGTGATCGACCACGAGGCGGCCGTGGTCGACGACCAACAGTTGTGGTAAGTGCGTGCGTGCGTTCGTTCGTTCGTGTGTGTGACGACGGCGGCGACGACGACGACGACGAAGACGACGACGACGACGACGACGACGACGAAGACGACGACGACGAAGACGACGACGACGACGAAGACGACGAAGACGACGAAGGTCCTCTCAACTTCCAGCTACGATCGCGTCAAGAAGAACGGCTACGTGCAGTTGATCACCAGCAAAGGTCCGCTGAACCTGGAGCTCTACTGCTCCCAGACGCCGATGGCATGCGACAACTTCATCAAGCACTGCAAGGCCGGCTACTACGACGAGAGCCTCTTCCACCGCTCCATTCGCAACTTCATCGTTGGTCGCTGGGGTTACTGTAGGGTGGATACATACAGGGTGGTGCGTAAACAGACTGTAGTTTTAGCTACAAGGCGGGGACCCAACGGGCACCGGGAAGGGGGGCGACTCGATATGGGGCGGCCCCTTCAAGGATGAGTTCGTGGAGCGCTTCACGCACGCCGGCCGGGGCGTCCTGAGCATGGCGAACAGCGGCACGGACACCAACAAGTCTCAGTTGTGAGTTGTGAGTATTGATCATTGTTGCACTGCAGTGCAACAATGTCAGATTTCTACCATTTCGCAGCTTCATCACCTACCGCTCCTGCAAGCACCTGAGTAGTGATAGGCGGTGAGGCCAGGGAAAATTGCCCTAGCACACAAGATTCACAGGGAAAAATCACAATCCCAGGGAAAATCACGAACTTTGGCAGAGACAAACTTTTCCCTGGCGCGTCGCACGCCAAAACCGACCACGTCACGAGAATACCCATCGAAAACTACCCCGAGTACTACTAATCCGCACGCCGTCCGCCACCGACCCTGGGGGCCACGCGCTGACGGCCACGCGGCCACGCGAAAAGAAAATCGCCCGTAACTGCTTCGTTCCGCGGCGTAGCGCGCCGTTCTTGTGCTCTACTGGAAGCCCGTGGAAGCGCGCACGCGACAGCATTCAGTTCACGTTCGCATTGGATGGCCCTGAAGAGGGCCGTTGGGTTGGGGAGGGGAGGTTCACTCGATCTTGCACTTGTGGTCAAAGTTCCAGCAGTTTTCATTGATGTGCAGAGGTTTTTGCCGGCCACAGTGAAACCAGATTAGGTGGAAGTTGCCCAGCTGATGGATGGCATAGTCGTGGTCGTTCTTGAAGCAGCTACCGCACACTGGGCAGCGCAGCACTCCATCCGGTAGATTATCTGGCTCCATATCAGCTGAGACATGCATTTCAGTGCGTGGATCCCAGTGGGAATCAGCGCGGCACTTTTCGCTGCAAGACATGATTGAAATTGTGAGCAACTGAGGCTCTGAAGGCACTACTTGAGCTCATGGATGGGTGCATGTGACGACCACGCGTGGCACCACATGTGACTATTATTTGTATTTTAAAACACATACAGTATATGGAAATTAGTCACAAAATCTTGCCCGCCAAAAATTAGGCGCCGAAATCGCTCATAAAAAGCGCAAAAATTTCACTAACCTCAGTTTGGGCGAGATGGATTTGTCGGGTGTTTCGAGCGTCTCCCAGCTGAACGGCATCATCGCGGCGCGGCTCTACGACCAGCTTCCTGGCTTGGCAACGGCTCTTCTGGACCGCTACGTCATTCTGGACCCTAGCGGACAGCAGCAGCTCGGCGACTACCACTTCTGGGCCCATCTCCACCCCGAGTTCTACTCCCAGGACGGCGCGGGCGAAAGGTCCTCCTCAGGACCAGCTTCACAAGTACCCCTCGTCGCTCCTGCCCCCTCCACGCCAGCCGGGAACGAGAGCCTTCAAGCGAGCCCTCAGCAGCAGCAGCAGGACTTCTTCTCCATCCAGGACATGGGCGAGAGAGAGTCCAAGCGCTTCAGCACCAAGGAGAGACTGGCCAGGTGTGCACAGTTTTATTTCTGAAATGAAGGGGCGCGCCGAAATGCGTTGCAACAAGACTGGTAAAATGGCGTAACTATAACTTGTTGCAACGCGTTCGCGCAGCGGGGCGTCCCTTCGCGTGTCGTCGGTGTCTCTCTGTGCGTACACTGTGCATGCGCGTCCTTAGTGCGTGTCTCTGTACATGTCTGCGTCCTTAGTGCGTGCTGTGTATGCGTGCCTTAGTGTCGGCCGTAAAGCGCAACCTAATGTTTGTTCGAACGCGTTAGAGCATGTTCGAACACAGACGCGCACATTTGAACAAGTTGTAACTCGTTCAAATTTGAAATTCGCGCGCTTTTCGCGCCGCTTACGCTAACGTTTGAAGCACTATCTGAACGCGCACACGCAACTATAAACATGTTGTAACTCGTTCAAATTTGAAATTCGCGCGCTTTTCGCGCCGCTTACGCTAACGTTTGAAGCACTATCTGAACGCGCACACACAACTATAAACTTGCTGTAACTCGTTCAAATTTGAAATTGGCGCGCTTTCCGCGCCGCTTACACACAGCTATAACTTGTTGCAACTTGTTCAAATTTAAATTCGCACGCTTTCCGCGCCGCTTACACACAGCTATAACTTGTTGCAACTTGTTCAAATTTAAATTCGCACGCTTTCCACGCCGCTTACACACACACACACACAAAAGTTTCTTGACATTTGAGCGTTTAGTAGAAAAGAAATTTCAAGAATGACTAACAAATTGAAAATGCCTACACACACAAAGTTCCTCCAATCTACAGAAATGGTTCTGCAATCTATTGATATGGTGTGTCTAATTTTAACATTTGAACTGTCAGTATATATGGCTCAAACGTGTTTGACCAAATTGAACGTGTTGTAACATGTTTGAATTCGCACGCTTTTCGTTTGCCGACGCGCACAGTATACTGTAGGCCAACATTTGAAGCTGCAGCCGTATATAT
>JASAMZ010011058.1:0-10633 GCA_030248115.1 Linhomoeus sp. GSCO2_2
TACCGGCGTCAGAGCAGGCGTTGGCGCCAGCGCGTACTGTGGCGTCTGCTGCTGTCCGTAGTGGGCGGCCGTCGTCGTCGTCGTCGTCGTCGTCGTCGCTTGTCGGTCTCGTCGTCTTCTGCAGCAGCAGTAGTAGCCGCCGACGGCGCAGGCGGCGACGGCCAGGGCTAGCAGGCAGCCGAGGACGACGAGCGTGACGAGGGCGGCGGCGGGATTGGCGCCCCGACAGCAGTAGGCGAGGCCGTAGTGGTTGACGTGCTCGTAGGTGTAGTGGGCGTCGTCCTCCTCGACGCAGTAGTGGCCCTCCTCGATGCAGACGAGCTCGCAGCCCTCCCGACTGTAGTAGCAGTCGTGACCTACAAATCGGTCAAAAATCAGCTACGCACTGCTTACTATCTTCGAATTCGGAAAGCGCTCACCATCCGAGCCCTCGATCGTTGCCAACAGCAACGCGGCCAGAAGGAGCGCCGCGAGCAACGCGCGAGCCGCCATAATCCGACGAAGTTCCTCTCTCAGACCGATTCCGAATCTCACTTTCCTTCGTACTACTAGTTAAGCAGGAATCTCTTTAAGTTTTCCCTATTTATGTAGTTTAAAAATGAATCGAAGCAACCCGCCATCGCGTCCGTTCCAACAACAAGTGGAGACGATAGACGCGACGGCAATGTCGCTTCCGACCCAACCACACATCGGCCGAACCTAGTGAGTGCGCTGAGTTTGTCTATCACTTGCTATCATGACTGCGAGACCACATAGGTTTCAACATGTTTTGATAATATCGGACTCTGTTACCGTAACCTCCAGAGTATCTCCACTCCAATTACGACCTCGCAAGAATACGCCGTGTATCAAAGAGAACATTGCGGCGGTCCACTGAACTCCAATTGTGTGGTGACATCTAACGAATCGTACCATAAATGTTTGGCTAGCCTCTTAGTTGCGCTTAACTTGACACGGTAATTGGTCATGGGGTGGCTAAGTAACCCTCTAATATCAGGGATGTGCCGTGTCCACGCGGAAAAGTTTAGGCGTGTGTCGGGAAGAGTTAGCTGTTCGCTTACACTTCGACGACCCGCTCCATGAGCTTCCCGCTAGGCGGTGGCGTCAACAGCCACTCCGACAGACAAACTTCGTTTTGACTTTGGCGAGTTTCTGCCCAGCTCGCCTTCTGAGTTCTGAGCAGAGGCAGCTTGAAAACTGTCGACCTTGTGCCCAAAAGGAATCGGTGACAGACGGTCACGACAATGCTCGCCTTCGGGTCGGCGGCGACTGCCGCATTTCTATTGTTGTGCTCTGTGGTGGGCGTGGCGGAGGCGCTGGACGTGAAGATTGGGCTCCTCTTCCACCAGGACACGTTGGTGGACCGTCTCTCCATCCTCAAGGACGTCGCCTTCTCCACCTCGGCCGGAGCCGTCGCCCTGGCCATCGAGCGCATTGAGAAGGACCAAATACTGCCAGGCGTCAACGTCAGGTGGCCTTTATGATGCTTATGGCACTTTTCTCTGCGACTTGTTGTACGAGTGCGAATACTACACTTCTCGGCCACCGCAAAGCGGTAGATACCGTCTCGATTACAAAATTCGCAAGCGACGCTTCTTCGGCAGTGTACCTACTACCTATGATACGGTAGACTAGTGGGCGTGGCCACGTACGCGCGTTCATTGGCTGCTCTCAACTCCGTTGTCCAATCAGCGTCTTTCCGCAAGACGATTAGTATTCGATTACGGTAGACGAGTCTCTTGCTCAAACCACAATACTTTGTATCGATTCTGCTGCAGCGTGAACTGGCGCTACTCGCAGTGCGACGAGAGCACGGCCATGGGCGTGTCGCTGGAGCTGTTTGGATCCGGCCAGTGTAGCCGAAGTAGAGCAAATCTCTCGAATAATGCAATGGAAATATAAAATCTAATGGCACTCCAAAAAATTAGTTAGAAATTGTCAAGCAGAGTCAGGTTACCATAGTCCCAATGTATTTCTATTTTACAGTATGCAAGAGTGATGGCACATGTGTAATAATCTATCAGTTTGCTTGTCAGTTTAACCTAATAATACTCCGGCCACGCTGACTCCGGTGCTGTCGACGTCATGTTCGGACCACCCTGCTCCCTGCGTGAGTGACTACGGTACGCTAAAAATAAGCAGATACTACGGTATTCGATCAACTGCGCATTCGTTCCAGCTGCGCAGATGGTCGCGGTAGTGGCCAGCCATTACAACGTGCCGCAGTTCAGTTGGGCCGCCACCTCCATTGAGCTGGCGGACCCCCAGCGATACCCGACGCTCGTTCGAGTTATCGGCTCCGCCGTCCGGTCCGATTGACCTCAGCTTTACATGCAGTTCAGTGCATGCAAAGCTTCAGTACCATTGGCTCTTCAGTCTTGGGAGAGCGATGAAGGAGCTGCTGCGCTACTTCGGATGGGTGCGCGTGGCCGTCTTCTACACTGACGACCAGTCGACCAGGAAGTGTCTCAACGTTGCCCAGGGAGCCATCAGGTGTCTTCTGAACTGTAGAAGCGTCTGAGCATGGTCAAGGTAGTCGCTTTGCAGGCAGCTGCCTAAGGGCGACATCCACATCGTCTACATCCAGGAGGTTCCCCGCGAGACGCCCACCGACGAGGAGATCGACAAGTTCCTCAACCACTTCCACACGCTGACCCGGAGTCTGTCCACCACTTTCTGCCATCATGAATTGGGTTATTATGAATCAAATTCTGCTCGTTCTGATCAGTCGCCATCGTGTGCATCGACCTCGACTCCGACATCCGTCGCTTCATGTACCGCGCCTGGGAGCAGGGCGTCTCCGGGGAAGAGTACGTCTACCTGATGCCCAGCACCGTGAGGTCCGAGAACCAAACCGACATCTGGATCGATCGCACGGAAGGCACCTCGGCCCGCGGCACCAACGACGACTCGCGCATCAGCATGCAGAACGTCCTCTTCGTGCGTCCGCCGGGTTACTGTAGCCATGTCAATGCAGTAACACCAGACAGCTGAAGTACAGTTGAGTGCCGGCGAAATTGCATCTTCAGTTCGAGATGCAGTTGGCGGAGGACGCCGAGCTGTTCGCCTTCAAGAAGTCGGTCATCGAGCGCATCAAGGGCTGGCCCTTCTTCTTCAAGAAGGCCGCTCTCGACGAAAAATACGTGAGCAGTTTTATAACACTTTGCCTGTAAATCGAGAGGGGCCGAATCAATCGACCGACACCTTGTCAAAAAGTGCGCCGTTATAGACTGCGGCGCTTGAAGCGGCAGAACAGATGAATCAAAAGGTCAAAAAATCTGATCGAATCGAAACTGAAAAGGTCCTCTCCTCTTTGAAGGGGTCTCTTTATTCGCCGTTCCTGCACGACTCCGTCTACGCGTACGCCATCGCTCTCAACCGAACCCTCGGGCAGGGCCTCAACAAGACCGACGGCCGAGCCATCGTCGCCAACTCGAAACACATCCGATTCAGAGGTATGTACTTGTTTAGGTACATGTGCGTACAGGGTTCCACACCTTTCACATTTTGAATTTGAATCCGTTGAGCTAGACAATGAATTGTCGGGGCGGTTTGTTGCACTCGATACAGGAAAGCATAACAATTGTTGTGTGGAGATGAGTTTCGATATGCACAGAAAATTTGCGGCGGATTTTGAAAGTGTACCGATTTTGACGCTTTGGCAGACTTACGTAGTTGAGTATGACGACTTAGTGCCCTTCCATTTCTCACTTGAACGGAATCTGTACGTCTAGTGTACAGCTCGAGTTACTCAAAACCATGATGTGTGAAGTAACCTGTGGGCAGTGGGACACCTTTTGTAGTACAAGTGCCTTATGGCGACGACGATTTCTCTTTTCAGGTGTGAGCGGCCATGTGGTCATCGACGACGTGGCTGGAAGAGAGCCGACCTTCGTATTGAAGGGCTTCACCAACGACGGCAAACTCACCCGCTTTCTCGTCGCCGAGATGTACAAGCGCAACGACGAGGCAAGTTCCATCAGCGTAATCTCTATCTCGGCAGGGAAGGTGCTCCCAGTTGCACCATTCAGGCAAAGAAGAACTCGGAGAAAGTCGGCTACGTCGAAGACGACAGCAAGGCCAAGGTTCTACGAACTGCAGTGAATTAGCATAGAGCAGCGCACAAAAAACGCGAATTCTGAAGGGCAATCATGAGAGAAGCGCGCTTTCAGGACGACTTGGGCACAATATGTAGACAAATCAGCGCAAGTTGTCCTCGTTTTCTTCCAGGCCGGAGTGGTAAGCTACGGGTTATGGTGGCATAAGGACAGAAACAGCGGATAAAAGTGAAGCAATAATGAGCCGGAATTTTCAAACTGTCCTTGTGTGACGTTGGCCGCGCGTGAGGGACACAGCGGTTGTCGGAGAGAGAGTAGGGTACTCTTCTGGAAGTAGACCCCACTCTTCTCTGGACAGCCGCTGATGTCTAATCGACATCCTACTGCAAGCAGAACCCTCGCTTCTACCGCAGACGATCAAGCAGCTCGTCCCCGAGTACGTCATGTGGGAGACGCGCGGCGGCTACGTTCCACAGTGGTACCCGCGATGCGGATGGAGCGGCGAGCTCTGCCAGGACGACTTCGACGCGAGTGAGCGTCTCTCGGTTATGCAGTGCGTCCATCCATTATCCACATGTGGTGTGGTAACACTGCAATCGGTTCAGTGCTCGAATTCGTGATCCCCATTGTGGCCTTCGTTGTCCTGCTGATCGTGGCCTTGGTGGTGGCCGCCGTCGTCTACTACCGGTTGGGGTGGTTCACTCTCGGAATAGTTACTAGTTTGTAGTGTAGAATTGACGTACCGACTGGGCCGTGTCTAGACGCGCCATGCTGGCGAACGAGATGGCACAGATGCTGTGGAAACTGGACTCCAGGAACATCCAGAAGCTACTGGACATGGTCTCTTTCTGCAGACCAATTATGAATGTTGATTGAGCGAATGGACTTGTGGCGCCCTTCGCGTTGCAGCAGCACGACGGCTCGCTCAGCACCATTGCTACCACGGTGTCGGACGACGTCGCCAACATCGTGCTGACCGGAAACGAATGCGTCGCCTACTACATGTTCGCGCTTCTCTCTGACTAATGTGCCGTTTCCTTTGAAAGCGCCTTCTGCACTCATCTGTTACAGGGGAGGCCTGGTCTGGCTCAAGTACCACCAATCGAGCGTGGTTCTCAGCAGCAAAGAAGACCACATGAACCTGAAGATTGTGCGCGCTATTTCTGTCTAGTAACTGTGTGTATGTATGGTATCGTCCGTTGAGAGTATTAGCATTCGCTGGCACTTCTGCAGCTGCGCGAGTTGACCCACGACAACGTCAATCCATTCGTCGGCCTATGCCTGGATGGAGGGACTCCCTACAGGTATTTGTAGATTGGGCGGCGCCACCTACATAAGTAGTGAATAAGAAAGTAAAGTAAAGAGAAGAGCTTACGAGAACATAGAACAGAACATAGAACATAGAAGAGAACATAAGAAAGTAAAGAAGAAGTAGCTTACGGGACGACTCATCTTTTTATGTCTTTGCAGCGTGTGGCGCTTCCAGTCGAAAGGGAGTCTACAGGACGTGCTGCTCAACTCCAACATGCGCCTCGACTGCTACTTCAAATATTCCCTGATTCGAGACCTAGCCTCGGTCAGCAACATTTTCATTCGGACGATTGCGACAGGACCATATTGGTCACTTCTCAACGCAGTGTTGTATTTCTGCCGCAGGGCCTGGAGTACATCCACGAGAGCGGTCTGCGCTCGCACGGCCGTCTGACCTCGCGCAACTGCCTGGTCAGCAGCCGGTGGGTGCTTCTCGTCAGCGACTACGGACTCTCATCCATGCGCACCAGCGAGGCCAAGTGTGACGGTTGGTCACTAAACTTGAAAGTACGTATGTGTGTAAGCACATTGTTGACTCTACGTTGAAGTTTGCATTGCAACTCAGGCCTTCTGTGGACGGCGCCCGAGCTGTTGCGAATGGAGTCGCCGCCCGAGAACGGCACTCAGCCCGGCGACGTCTACAGCTTCTCCATTATTCTGCAGGAGATCATGACCAGAGACACCCCATTCGGATTCTACCGCAAGCAGCCGCAGGGCGAGTAGAAGTGGCGCCAAGCGCCCAAAGAGTGCTGTAGTACTGCGGGGTGCATTTTGCTTTCAGAAATCGTTAACTTGGTTCGAGCCGGACTTGACCCGCCCTTCCGACCGGAACTGGATAATCAGAACGACGCCGACGTCGATCCCGGTTAGTAGCTGAACTGCATATCTTTATCGGCGACTCACGCTGCATATAGGTACATACTTGTACCTACGTACACCTAAAAGATTCCAAAACAAAACAACAAAAAACAAAAAAACAAAAACAAAAAAAAAAAACACACACACAACAAAAAAAAAAACCAACACCAAACAAAAAAAACCCCCAAAAACCAAAAAAAACAAAAAAAAAACAAAACACAAAAAAAAAAAAAAAAAAAAAAAAAAAAAAAATAACAAAAAAAAAAAAAAAAAAATTTTTAAAAAAAAAAAAAAATTTAAATTTTAAAAAAAAAATAAAAAAAAAAAAAAAAAAAAAAAAATAAAAAAAAAAACACAAACACCCAAAAACAAAAAAAAAAAACAAAAAAAAATATAAATAAAAAAAAAAAAAACAAAATATACAAAAAAAACAAAAACCAAAACAAAACACAAAACAACACAAAAAAAAAAAAAAAAAACAAAAAAAACCAAAACAAAAAAAAAAAAAAAATTATAAAAAAAAAAAAAAAAAAAAAACAAAAAAAACACGTACGTACATGCATACGGTACATCGCGGAGATTTATCTTGTTACTAAGGAATGCTGACTCTGATGAAGGACTGCTGGGTGGAGGACCCTAAGCAGCGGCCCGACGTCAAGCACGTCAAAGAGGGAATCAAGCGAATGAACCGCGGACGGTACTGATATCTTCGAAGCAGCTACGTCGAGTACAAACTCCTCACACAATGCTGTATGTATTCTGCAGTGAGGGCAGCCTGCTGGACCACGCGATGAAGATGATGGAGCGCTACGCGGCCAACATGGAGGCGACCATCGCCGATCGCACCAAGCAGCTGACGGACGAGACCACCAAAGCCGACATCCTTCTCTACAAGTTCCTGCCGCAGTACGCGATCTCAAGCTGAGATTCCATACTCCCAGATCAGCGAAATTTGGTTGCATACTGCTCTTTCCATCCCAGGGAAGTGGCCGACAAGCTGAAGTCGGGCCAGACGGTGGAGCCTCGCGCGGTGGACAGTCTGACGGTGGTCTTCAGTAGCGTGTCGCACTTCTCGGACATCGTGGCCGCCTCGACGGCCCTGCAGACTGTCAACCTGCTCAACGACATCTACTACCAGCTGGACGAGATTCTCGAGGAGTACGACGCCTTCAAAGTTCGTTCTTTGATGGTTGTGACATCATAGTATTTGTAGCTTAACGTTATATTTTCCACCGCCGCAAATGGCGATTTATTATAATCCATTTGGCGGTTTATGTCGATTTTGCGATCCGCTGGGCCGATTGAGCTGAAATTAGGATAGGAGTTCGGATTGGAGATGCCGATCACATATCAGAAGCGAAAATTCAAAAATTCCTTTGCGTTCGCGAGATACGGCGATTTAGACGATTTCGGCAAATTTGACGTTGCGCTGCAGTCGAACGCGACATCGTGCAAAGTTGGTGTAATTGAATAAAGTACTTATCATTGTAGCCTCTATCGCCACACCAAATTTCAGCTCAATCGATTGCGAACGAATTTTTGTTAATCGGTGTAATTATTCAGTTCTTCAAACATGGATTGCAGCCGAATGAGCTGAAATTTGGTGTGGTAATAGAGGGTAGAAAGATAAGTACTTTATTCAATTACACCATCTTAGTACGACGACGCGTTCGGCTGCAGCGTAATGCCAAAGTTGCCGAAATCGTCAGATTTCAAATTTAATCCTATACATATCTCGCGAACGCAAAGAAATTTTTAAAATGTCGCTTCTGATATGTGATGAACATCTCCAATCCGAACTCCTGTCCAAAATTCAACCCAATCGGCCCAGCGGATCGCAAAATCGACATAGGTAATCCGCCAAATGAACTATAATAATACGGCATTTGCGCCGGTGGAAAACAACGTTAATTAACGTGTGTGGAGGGTAATGGTGTTGAAATTTTATACAACGACATCCTTGGCGCAAAATTTTCATAAAATTTTTACGAAAAATTTGTGACAAAGGAAGACGCTTCATTAATATTTAATCATATATTTAAAGAAGCCAACTAAGCCTTGAAAGTCACTCATAAACCTCCACATATGAGCATCCAAGCATTGATTTGGAGAATTTATTGTAACATTCTGGATTTCCCATAGATAGAACTCAGTGTTAGTTCCTGACCTCCACATATGAGCATCCAAGCATTGATTTGGAGAATCCTTGGCGCAAAATTTTCATAAAATTTTTACGAAAAATTTGTGACAAAGGAAGACGCTTCATTAATATTTAATCATATATTTAAAGAAGCCAACTAAGCATTGAAAGTCACTCATAAACCTCCACATATGAGCATCCAAGCATTGATTTGGAGAATTTATTGTAACATTCTGGATTTCCCACAGATAAAACTCAGTGTTAGTTCCTGACCTCCACATATGAGCATCCAAGCATTGATTTGGAGAATTTATTGTAACATTCTGGATTTCCCATAGATAAAACTCAGTGTTAGTTCCTGAAACGTGAGAAGCGGCAGATTGGTCACCCAGGTGGGTCCCATTGTTCAGGTGCAGACGGTGAACGACGTGTACATGATCGCCTGCGGCGTCACAGGAAGCAACGGAGGGGCGGGCGGAGCCGGCGGCGGCAATCGAGGCGGCGGCATGTCCGTGTCGGAGGCGCGCGCCCGTCAGCACGTCTGCGTGGCCGCCGACCTCTCGCTCCACTTCCAAGTCAAGCTGGGCGGATACGTCATTCCCCACCTACCCAAGGAGAAGTTCAATCTGAAGATCGGCATTCACTCCGGTAGCTACATATGTGACGGGGTCAATCTACCCTAATAACACGACACAGTGTCTGTTTCGCCACAGGGCCCGCCGTCGCCGGCGTTATCGGCGTGCAGACACCGCGCTACTGCCTGTTCGGCGAGACGGTGGCCACTGCGCAAGCTATGCTTGACACGGCCAAGTGTACGTCACATACATTTTGAGCTCCAAGACGTCCAAACAAAGCGTGATGATGCCATTGCAGCCGGCACCGTTCACATATCGGAGAACACCAACGCCTACCTGACGGACATCATCGGCGGCTACATCACCAAGCCCAGAGGAGAGGTTCAGCTCAAGGTGAGGGGGAAACCCATTGGTGAACAAGAATAAAGGGTGTGTGTGTAACTCTGTCGCCCAATGCAGGACAAGGGGACCATCTACACCTTCTATCTGCTGGGGAAGAAGGTGCAGGGCATCGACGACAAGACCCAGTCGCACGGCAGCAGCTCCAAGAGTCGCAAGAGCTGAGGAAGGCGCGGCGGCTTCTGCGCGCCGACCTCAAATCTCAAGATTCGCCTCACGACTCAAGATAGGCTATTCGCTCCCTATATTAGGTCATTCAGTCAAGCAGACACACCAGCAATAAGGACATATATTCACTCTATCCCTTCTCGGCCGCTCTGTCTGTCCAGCATGCTATTATTATCATCTGTATTTGTCCAATGGGAGCCCTCTCCCAAGAAAGCGAAACTGCTATCCATGCGCTATTTGGTCATGTAACGTACAATCTACCGTATGCCTACCATACACCGGATATTCGTTGTCGTCTCGTTAACAAATTCAGGCTATTTTCTTCTTGCGATCTGATAATCAATTCTTCAATGCTGCACTAAAATCACGTCGCAAGGACTGTCAAATGCACGATACCTTTGGGACGCACGCGCTACCACCGCGACGTAAATCAAGGCAACGGGAAAACGTTAAAGGATTCAAGGACGCAAGACAACCGGACGAAAACAACGGGAAAGCTAGCGACAGTCGCGACTGAAATCGTCCGTATCGGTCGAGCACCTAGAGTCAAGCCACGTAAAAAAGAAATCACGAAATCGATCGATTCACACCCAACTAATCAACACACATAGGAGGTACCCGTTACTTGAGGCGAAGCTACCAATGTACTGTGTAGACAAAGCAACAAAGAACGGTATGTGCTTTCTGCGGACGGAGATTCGGATTCCAAATCAAGAGAGCCGATCTGCCAGCCTATCGCACATTTGTATGTCAATAGGAGTTACGATAGAATTAGAAACCATTAAGAAGGCTGCCTTCACCGACGCGCGTCGATACAAGCTGCGTCATCACTCTTCATCCACCTCGACCTTGTAGTACTCCAAGTCCTCCGCGGCGGGCGGCTAAAACTACCGTAATCTTCCACTGGGCATCCCAATACAAGCACGAGGCATTACCGTACTCCACCCAACGAATCTACATACCGCACTGTTTTCTTCGACCGGCTCTGTCTTGACGAGAGGCTGAAATGTGCACATTATTCTTTTCAAAGCCCTATCCACAACAACAGATCAGTCAGACCTGATTGAGGCAGGGCGCTTCCACAGGTCGATTCTCGCTCGCTTCATTCGGCGCATCCGGCTCAG
>JASAMZ010011059.1:0-30142 GCA_030248115.1 Linhomoeus sp. GSCO2_2
CCGACGGATTGGACACGACTGCGAAGAAGAAGTCGACTTCGGCCGAGTTCCACTCGTGGTGCCCGGGGCAGCCGACGGCGCGTCTAGCAGCGCGTCAATTAGACGGTCGACCGGGTTGCTTGTTGACTGGGATGAACCCATATTCCACGTGCGCCACCGACACCGGCAAAAGTAACGACACCCAGGAAGTGAACTACCAATTGCTCAGAACACACCGCGGATCTGCGTAAAGATGCTGTGGCCTGACCTGCCCACGCGCTCAACGTGGCACGCCAGATGGCACGGTGGCGCTTGCGTGAGCGGTGAACTAGTTAAGCATAGCAACCAAGGCGTCAGGTACAGGCGAGCCGAGTGCATTCGTGGGACCACTTCAGTGAGCGACACTGCGCATAAGTCCTCATGTTCAATGCGGTTTGAGCGCTGATTCTGGTACGACTACCCCCCATGCACATCTGTTACAAACGCACGTTATGTATATCACAATACATGGTATACGGTATTTCCTACCTATTCTATTCATATGTACATATTTTACCTTGCTCAAAAAGTTGATTGGCTTTGGCAGTCACCCGACCACACCACACAGACCGTGGCAAGCAAGGAATCTACCCCACCGGCTAGGTACAGACATTTTTGGCGAATGGAGCACAGAGCTAAGCCTATGGTGCATGCATACGCATTCATTCTCACATCAATCGTTAGCAATGTTTATCAGACCGAGAGCCTTCGCAGGACTTAACCGTAACAAGTGTACTTTAGTGCTGTTTCTGACTGTGTCACTGCTCTGTATGGCTGCATTCTACGTGCCAGAGAAAGCAGGCGATTTCAGTCGTTTAGTCAGAGAAGTGAACTCCCTGACACAAGGACTGGCCAAGCGAGGCCTCGCTTGCAACATCACAGCTGCATCTGAAATGCGGGAACTTTACGCCAATCTACCCTACCGAGTAGAATCGTTTGCCAGCTCGAGAAGGGGAAGGGCGAGACTGAGAGGGATTCTCCATGACACACTGAAGCTGGTTCGCCTTCTGTACTCGCTCGACATTCATCCCTGGCTCTCTGGAGGAACACTGCTGGGTGAGTCTAAGCAGTTGGACGTACACTACTAATGAACACAGTAGTACCGTAGGTATCGATCGTATTGTGTGTACGTAATTGAGTTGAGACGTTTACCCCCGTGGTCACCTCGCGCCTCGCAAAGCTGAGACTGCTCATTTTGGTGCTTCGCAAATCTCGAGCTAGTTGATGTTTCCGCCTGCACTCGAAAGCTCCACACGATGTGAGTAGAACCAGTGTTGTGATTAACCACGCTGAGTTTTGGGGGCACACTACACTACTCCCTTCATGCTGGTACCGAGACTGCGGCCTCATTCCCTACACGAGCGACGTGGACTTGGCCGCCTGGGCGGACGAGTACCGTCCCGATCTCCTGGAGCAGTTGCAGCTGCAGGGCGACTTCAGCCTCCTTCGCGCCATGGGCCGTCCAGAGGACTCCTTCGAGTTGGCGCTCGTCGGGAAGAGAAGCGGCTTCCGATTCGATCTCTTCTTCGCCTACCCCACAACGGCAGATGGAATAAATGCGTCAGACTTCTCCACTAAGCGCTCGCGCACGCGCCCCTTCTACCTGCCCGCCTACGACTTCGACTCGCGCACCAGACTGCGTCTCCTGTTCCCACCAATGAGGGAAGGGCTGTGCTTTGGGCATCTGGAGATTGCTCTCTTTCCGGTGCCCTGCAACGCCAAGGAGATGGTTAGGAGGGAGTACGGAGACGACTGGCTGACGCCCATCCATCAGAGGAACTTCCACTACGTTCGATCAACCTTCAACGTGATCAGGTTGGAGTGATGGTTAGATTTCCGAAGTAACGAAACATTATCAAAGTTACTGTTATTTCACGGAGCTGGCGATTGAGAACCACTAACCAACCGATTTCACCAGCAGACTACACAGACTCGTGAAACATTGCACAGTGCACTACAGATGTGAACGCTTCTCTGCTTCTCGTGTGAATTTGAAAGTTCTGTTTCCGCAAAACGCGGCTTTGGTTCTGACGCACCATTCTATCATTTCCCCCCAGACACGCCAAGGTACTCCAACAGCAGGCGAAACAGTTTCTCAATGTCCCCCTCAAAGGCGCCGATATCACTGCCGTTTCTGAGGACGAAGTCAAATCCGACCGCGCCGTCGTCGAGCTGGCACTCAGTTTCGGCGTCGTCGATGCCTTCCACGAAGCGCCAGCCCCTCCCCTTCCTCGCCGCCTCGTCCGCCCTTACGCTAACAGACACAGCTTTGACAGAGTTCGATTCACAGAACTGGGAGAACCACTGGAAATCCGAGACGCGTCTACAGTCGCTCACGACACAGACTCGCGCGCCATTGGGTACCGTCTGAATCGCCAGGTTACAGAAGTGCCCGGGGCTCTCGCGACGTATTCGCTCGCCGTACTCCACCATGTCCTTACGGTAGCGCTCCTTGTACTCGCCGCTGGACAAGAGCTCGGACAAGTCTAGACAATGATCCGCGGCGTATTGGCGCTTCAGAGGCTCGCTTATTCGGACGATTACGGTAGAAATTTCGCGCTCTGTCAACCGCTTCAACAACAAGTCGGCTACATAGTCCTTGCCGCACTTGCGCTTACCGGACAACAGGAGTAGAAGTTTTACATCGCGCATGGTGGAACCAACGGCTAAAAACAGAACAAAATAGTGTATAACTACAACGGACGAAGAACAAAAGACACGGAATAGAATAGAAACGACGGCCGACTGACTGATCTCGCTTGAAGACGCTTCAGCTGCCCCTGAATTGAGAACGGCAAAGCGATACTTTGTGATGGCTCAAACTCAATTGATGACCCTTTGTCCTTCCACCCTTCCCACGAAGTAAGCTTCCCACTCCTTCCCCCAACCCCCCCCCCCCCCCCCCCCCCCCACTCACACCAACACCAGACGACATCTCGGGGTGTTCTGGGGGCCATCCTTGTTGTTTGGGGGGGGGGGGGGGGGGGGGGGAGCGAAAATTTGTCTTGACTTGACCGTGACTTGTGGTCAATCGACCTGTAACTCAACGGATTTTCGATAAGCTTCTTATCAAACGACGGAACTACAATGCGACGACGACAGACTCGACCAACTACGACGAATTCGCAACTGGAAACGACGCCGCTCGACCGACCGACGACAGGGAATTTACGACAGGGCAATGCGCGCTTTCGATCACACACAAGAAAGAATAGAAATAAAACAACGAGCCGCTCTCTACGTCGACTAACGAAAACACGCCGCTCTCTACGCCGACTCAAGGAAACTCATAGGAGTCACGCTATATCACCTCTTGAAGGCGCTTCAGCTGCCCCTGAATAGAGAAAGGCAAAGTGATAGGCAGTGATGGTTCGGATTCACTACGATATCTCGGAGTGTTATGGCGGCCATCCTTGTTGACTTGGGAAGTGGGTTTATGTGGGTATGCGGGGGTGTGTGCCCCTCGGACTGGCCTTGTGGTGCCCCTAGAAATTCTGGTTGGGGGCACCAAACTGCCCCTAAAGTGTTTGACCCAAGCAATACCTTTTGTGCTCAATACCAAACTTCAATACCAAATGCAGCATGTCAGTGATTGGTCAGTGCCTCTATATCTATGCTTGTGGTAACTACCACTTTCGCTCATTCATTGAAAATTTTCGCCGGCGGCGCTATTTATTACAGTGTATGACTTGTGAGTGTCACAAACCCTAAAATTTTGCCCGCGGCGCTTAGGACTTTAACATTCCTCCAATCAAGGTGAGACGTTGCAAATTCTGTTGGATTCCGTTGACTTTTGTGCCAGTAGTTGGCTTGCCCGTAACTTCTTCAAAATGCCCCTAGAATTCTGAGGTAAGGGCACCACATGACCCTAGACCGCGGACGAAAAACACCAGGCTGGGGGGGGGGGGGCGAGTGGAGGGGGAAATTCAAGCCGACCCCAAACTCCGCCACACCAAGCACACGTGACTGGGCAAGCGCAATATTGTCGGAATGGGACGTTTGGGCGCCGCCGTTTGGGCGCCGCCGATTGGGCGCCGTCGTTTGGGCGCTGGGGACGTTTGGGCGCCGGACGTTTGGGCGCCGCTGACTTATATTGTCTTTCGAATTTCACTGTAACGGGACTGTGTCATTTTTTTCAGACACCATTTGGCTTCAGGCTTGGCTTAGTTCAAGCTGGGGCCTAGCATTAGATCTGGCTTATGCTTAGACGCTTAGACTTATTGTCAAGGCTAGGCGTAGTAAAGGCGTCGCCGTCACACGCGAAAGGTTGCTGATGTCGTAGTCCGGGGAATCAGCTTCGGGCTGTTTCTGCGAAGCTGTTTCCTGGACTACGACATCAGCAAACTTTCTGCGGAAGCCTAGGTGAGCTAGTTAGCCTTGGTTGAGTCTGGCGCCCAAACGTCCGGCGCCCAAACGGCGGCGCCCAAACGTCCCCGGCGCCCAAACGGCGGCGCCCAAACGTCCTAGACCGCAATACTGTGTCACCAGCGCACTCACACGATGATGTTGTTGATGGGAATGTGGATGAGCTTGACGAAGAAGCCGATGAAGCCCATGATGGCGAAACCGATGGCCGTCGCGATCGCGATCTTCTGGTACTCTGCAACAGAGATCGGATGCAGTCCTTCCTTCAGTGGAGAGCCCTTCTCGCCAACTGTTCACAACAATTGCTGTTGACGAGTCGTTGAACCGAACCACCCGGAATTCTTCCACCTTGACCAAGCAAGCAACCAGTGAAACATTCGACTGCTCACTAGACTAATTTCCCCACGATTGGGACTTTGTAGAAGCAGGCGCGGGCGCGGATTTTGTACCTCAATGTATCTTGGGGCGGAGGCGCCGGGCGGAGACGCCCGCTTCACGCTTGGCGGTGAGTTGCTGTCAGTTAGGCTTACTCGAAAACCCCGGCGGGCGCTGAACTATTGCGTCTCTTTCCACGTACGGTATTGCAATTTTTCTTTCTCTAACTAATTAGTTAGGGAAAGAAAGTTGTCTCAAAAGTCGAAAGAGACGCAACAGTTCAGCGCCAGCCGGGGTTTTCGAGCAGGCCTAACTGACAGCAACTCACTGCCAAGCGGGCGTCTCCGGCCGGCGCCTCCGCCCCAAGATACGTTGAGGTATAAAACCGCGCCCGAGCCCGCTTCTACAAAGTCCCCCCCCCCCACGATTCCCCCGCTCTCACCTCACCAACTTTCCCAACACAACAGTAAAACGAACCCTTTCTGTCGGGCTTGGTGCAGCGCTTGACCAGGCGAATGGAATCTTTGACGAATTGCTTGGCCGGCTCGACCACGGCTTGCACCTGATCCATCCCTGTTTCAAGTTGAGAAGCTTCGGCTGTCGATTCTTCCCAAAATTTCAGTCGACACAAGTCTTGGTGGCGTAACAACAAATCTAACGACGTCGACCAATATATCCAACGACAAGACTTTCAACTGACTTTGCTCTGCAACCGACAACAAGGCAAACCGACCAGTGTACGTGCCTACACGCTACACGTGTTACAGTATACTAAACAGCGTGCAGTTTGCCGCCGTTCAAAAGTATGCCTTACAGTAAACCAGTTAATTGAAGCGAATATTCGGTGCAAACGGTAACGCTATGACTTGAATGCGCAGCTACCGTATTTTGATGCCGCAGTGCCAAAGAGTATAGCCTTTTTGCCCACTAGTTTACAATCGGGCGATATGTACATACATAAATTGGAATTGGAATAAGCTAGTACCTAGTGATGATACAACACAAAAGAATTTTCGCTTGCATTGTAGCCGGGATACGGTTCTCTTCTGGGTCGCGCTAAAATCATACGACGGTCGATCCCCCTTCGTAAATCAGCGGCGCCGATTGTAGGCCTTAGTACTCTCAACAGGCTGCATGCATCGCTTCGTTAGTTCATCAGATTCAGCACTGTACATTGGTTTGCACCCTCGCCAAAGGGCTACCTACGATTGAGTTTCAATTGACGTCCGTCCATACGTGCTAAACGTGCTGATAGTTTTACTGGAATGAACGCACAGATTTGCTAATGGTATGGTAGACACGGTAGGTCTTTGGAGTGCGCGATCAAAGTATGGCCCGTCTGGAACGACACAAGAAAGATTATACACTAGTACAATACATACCGTAAATCCTCCAATACGCGCCCCCCTCGATTAAGCGCCCCCCCCCCTCCAATAAGCGCATCCCCTAGAAGGAGGTTGAAAAAATAAGCGCCACCCCTCCCCCCTCCAATAAGCGCCCACCTTTTGTTAGTACCAGCAGCACTAGCACTACCATACGTGCTCTGTGACCATTCCTAACACAAGTTTTGGCTACATATGACAGCACTACTACTAATTGCAGGTATTCTGATCAAAAGCTATACAGTTTCAGTCTGAAATCTATGCAGATGTGCTCACAAATGTGTCAACAACGGAGAATTTTTGTTGAAATTTTGGCACTCCTGAGGGGTCGAGTTAATAAGCGCCCCCCTCGAATAAGCGCCCCCCCCCCCCTCCAATAAGAGCCCCCCCCCCCGAGAGGAGAGGTAGGTTGAAAAAATATGCGCCCAGGGCGCTTATTGGAGGATTTACGGTACGCTAGTACTTGTCAATCAGTCAGCGGGGCCGTTGGAGCCCACTACCAGAGGCCGCTTGAGACAGGGTGGCCAATAGAAACTTAAACTAGTTTCAGTTTCAGTTTCAGTTACAATCAGTTAACTGAAACTGAAACTGAATCGAAACTCGCGCGGATTCCGTAACTGAAACTGAAACTTTAACTGAAACACACAGTTTAGTTTCAGTTATTTGAATGTCAAGTTACACCGAATTTCAGCAGATTTTCATAAAATTATAGCCAAATTTTCATACATGTGTAGACGTTTTGTTCCCACTTAGGTCCACATATGCAATAATGCCATCCTTAATTTAGAAATCGCTTCCTTGCCCTCTTAATATCACCCCACAAGAATCACTTTGAGCAACTCGTTGTGACTTTCTGAACCTTCAATAACTGAAACTCAGTTTCAGTTACTGAATCGAAACTCGCGCGGATGCCATAACTGAAACTGAAACTGAAACTGAAACTCAGCCAGCAGCATAATTTTAACTGAAACTGAAACTGAAACTAAAATGAGTTTCTATTGGTCACCCTGGCTTGAGAGGAGTAAGACAATGGCTCTGTCGGACCTCTCCTTCCACTCACGCAACCTCGACCCTTCCCTCTCCCCCTTCTCTCTCCGCAATAGGTGCTCAGTGTACTGTACAGTTTCCAGACCATGATTCAACAGTCACGAGTTGGCATTTCACTAGCCTACCAGTTCATTTCACATCCAGATCCAACGTTCCTCACCCAGGTGCAGACAGCTGGGTAGGAGAAGTTGGCCGTGCCCTGCAGCTTGTACTCTGGGGCGAAGGCGCTCAGCTGGTTCAAGATGCAGCCGTCCCAGTTGCAGTGGGTCTGCAGGATGGCCCTGATGTCTCCCGTGCTCCACGTGTCGCTTTGGACGCTGACGCCGCTGGAGCGCCAGACGCTGCTGGGAATCACGATGTCCCCAGAACTTGTGTCGATCACGCCTGTCGTGTGTGGACTTCGCAGTTGTTATTCCTCTTGCAAAGGCATTGATGCGCGCCAATTTTGGCGTGCAGACATATGTACCATGTATGCAGGTACATAGGTTCACTCATAGTGTCTCCAGATTTTACTGAGCAAGCAATAGTCTGTCATACTTTGTCTGTCAGGAAGCTCCCCAACGCCCAAACCCCAAATACTGTACGTGCTGTTCGAACGAAAAGCAACCAGATTGTAATCGGATTCACACACCAGTTGGGACTTCGCTGCCATCGGTCGCCTCCCACATCAGTAGGAAGAGTAGGACAACGGCAGCGAAGGCCAGATGACGACAACACCCAACTTGGGTCATTTCCTGCATCAGCAATCCGTGCGCAGCGCAATGAAATTGGAAACAACGTCAAAGAGGACTTCAGGGCAACAGAACGCGACTCTGATGCTTCATTGTAGGCCCGAACAGCAATGTGAAGCGTCGGCTCGAGGCGCCTAATTAATGTAAAACGATGAATGGCAATTCGTTGAAGGTAAGCATCAAATAATTGTGGTAGGGGAGTTGCACATGCGTGGTTCATTTCCCTCAAAGGCAGACCGTGCTACGTAGGTATGAGCGTACTTCAAAGCAATCCAATTTCTATTTCACAGAGCTGAGAATGGGCGGGAGCTTTTGCAAACGCAACTCTTCCAACCTAACTTCAAGTCGAGTCTGGATCTATTCAGCACGGCATAATTGGCGGCTGTGCGACAATTCAACTGTCGAGGGGGCTCATTCGCGTCAGCAAAAGAAGACCTCGCGCACACACTGTAATAGTCGATTATAGTCACCGCAGACAGGCGGCAAGCGCTGCATAACAACACGCAACTCTCGCGTCGGCAGGTCTCGGCAGCCCTAAGTTTGCAGGAAGACGTAACATAAGAGGGGCCAATGGGCGATGCTGAAAAACTCGCTGGCGCAGCAACGACGCATATAGCAGTCACCCGGAAGTGAATGCAGATGGAAGACGTATCGTGGTTGGCGCGGCAGCGCCAAACCATAATATGTTCCATCCAGGCCGCGCGCACCTCTTCCCATCGTCACGAAGTTTGTTTCTCGGGCTGTACTAAACGGAAGTGGATGACATTTGGTACACTAAAGGACTTTATCGTGAATAGATTAAATTCCAAATTTGGCGAAAATCGGTACAGTGTAGCAAAAGTTACAGGCGCAAAAAGGATCGCGGCGCGTTTCTTGTCCCAACGGCGGGGGGTGAATTCTTCTCCGTCTTCTCCTTCTCCTTCTCCTTCTCCTTCTCCTTCTCCTCCTTCTTCACGTCACGCTCTAACGTCCGTCAATGAGGATCTCGTCGAGTCGCCTGCTATTCTTCCCAACCGTGGTTGCGCGCTATACAGTACAAGCCCCAGAGTGCCCCCGCTCGTTCAGGAGGCCCTGCAAACGTGTCCCAAAATTGTCTTACTCGTTTTGTACGTGCCTCAAAGTGCCCCCGCTCGTTCAGGAGGCCCTACAAGCGTGTCCCAAAATTGTTCTACTCATTTTGTACGTGCCTCAAAGTGCCCCCCCCTCATTCAGGAGGCCCTGTAAACGTGTCCCAAAATTGTCCCACTCGTTTTGTACGTGCCTCAAAGTGCCCCCGCTCGTTCAGGAGGCCCTGCAAACGTGTCCCAAAATTGTCTTACTCGTTTTGTACGTGCCTTAAAGTGCTCCCGCTCGTTCAGGAGGCCCTGCAAACGTGTCCCAAAATTGTCTTACTCGTTTTGTACGTGCCTTAAAGTGCTCCCGCTCGTTCAGGAGGCCCTGCAAACGTGTCCCAAAATTGTCTTACTCGTTTTGTACGTGCCTCAAAGTGCCCCCGCTCGTTCAGGAGGCCCTACAAACGTGTCCCAAAATTGTCCTACTCATTTTGTACGTGCCTCAAAGTGCCCCCGCTCGTTCAGGAGGCCCTGTAAACGTGTCCCAAAATTGTCCCACTCGTTTTGTACGTGCCTCAAAGTGCCCCCGCTCGTTCAGGAGGCCCTGCAAACGTGTCCCAAAATTGTCCTACTCATTTTGTACGTGCCTCAAAGTGCCCCCGCTCGTTCAGGAGGCCCTGTAAACGTGTCCCAAAATTGTCCCACTCGTTTTGTACGTGCCTCAAAGTGCCCCCGCTCGTTCAGGAGGCTCTGCAAACGTGTCCCAAAATTGTCTTACTCGTTTTGTACGTGCCTCAAAGTGCTCCCGCTCGTTCAGGAGGCCCTGCAAACGTGTCCCAAAATTGTCTTACTCGTTTTGTACGTGCCTCAAAGTGCCCCCGCTCGTTCAGGAGGCCCTGCAAACGTGTCCCAAAATTGTCTTACTCGTTTTGTACGTGCCTCAAAGTGCCCCCGCTCGTTCAGGAGGCCCTGCAAACGTGTCCCAAAATTGTCTACTCGTTTTGTACGTGCCTCAAAGTGCCCCCGCTCGTTCAGGAGGCCCTGCAAACGTGTCCCAAAATTGTCTTACTCGTTTTGTACGTGCCTCAAAGTGCCCCCGCTCGTTCAGGAGGCCCTGCAAACGTGTCCCAAAATTGTCTTACTCGTTTTGTACGTGCCTCAAAGTGCCCCCGCTCGTTCATGAGGCCCTGCATACGTGTCACAAAATTGCCCTATTCGTTTTGAGTGCCCCCGCTTGTTCAAGAGGAACTGCATACGTGATCCAGAATTGCCCTGCTCGTCCGGTACGTTACGCAAAATGGGCCAAACTCGTACAAAAGCATCTACAGTCGTGTCTCAAGGTGGCCTACATCGGTAACGTGGGTTGATTGGCTCCGCCAATCAACAAGCTGTGTGTGTAAAAAGTTCAACCTATTCTTTGTGTCTGTCAAATTTTGGTGAACAGTATAGTGAACTTTGTACACATCTTTAGCCGCATCTGGAGAAAGTGTCTTGAGAACGTGTACCTTAATACCAAGTGCAGCTATCCCCACGATACGGTTATCTGTACAGCTGATCTAAAGCTCAGTGATATCGCCGCGTTCGCTATATGATATCGGCATGATACGACGCCGTTTATCTGATGTTTCCTACCTGCGTGAAAACGTAATGTCCAACAAAAACTTGCCAAAAATTTGGTGCGGTTGCTCTTTATCAGGAATTCCTCTTGACGTACGACCCTTCCATTCTACGTTTACATTCATCAAGAAACAAAAATTTTGGCAAATTATGAAATTTTGACATTTCTGTCGAATTTTGAACATTTATATCAAATTTAATAAGTGCGAAAAATTTCTTTTATGTTACCAATTATCCGTAGTCTCTGCGCTTGCCATTTCTGAAGAAATTCCGCTGCTAGCCCATCAGACGATTGGTTTTTGATTTTTGACATTTGTAAAAATTTAATTCCAAATATCTCAAAATTGCAATTTATTGAAACTGCAAAACTATGTCACAGATTCTTATTGGCAAACGGCCTTACCATTTCTTCATTCACATTCGTCATTAAATGACGTTCTATTTTTGTCAATTTATAGAATTCTGACAAATAATCGCGCATTTCTATCAAATTTCACAGTTGCAAAAATTTTGTTTTGTGTTACAAATTATCCGCTGGCAATACCCTTTCCATTTCCGAAGAAATTTCGCGGCCAGTCCATCATACGAAAATGTCGATTTTTACATTTTTTAATTTTAATTCAAAATATCTCGAAATTGCAATCTATTAAAACTGCAAAACTGCATCAGAAATTCTTATTGACATACGGCCTTACTATTTCTGCATTCACATCCGTCAATAAATGACGTTCTATTTTTGTCAATTTTTCAAATTTTGACAAACAATTGTGAATTTCTATTAAATTCCACATTTACAAAAAATTTCTTTTGTGTTACAAATTATCCTCTGTCTATGCCCTTTCCATTTCTGAAGAAATTTCGCCGCTAGCTTATCAGGCGAAAAAGTGGATTTTCGACATTTTTGAATTTTAATTGTGAATATCTCGAAAATGCAAAATTAGCAACAGAAACGAACATCAGATCCGTACTCAGCGACCTTGACTCTACTTGACCACATATGCCACATATCTTACTTCGGTGCCACGGACGGACACACACACACACACACAGACAGACAGACATTGTCATCCGTATATATACACCTCGCCGCGCTGAGGCGCGGCGAAAAAAGTAAGAGTATTTTTTCATGTAAAATGCCTAAAGGCAGAAATCAGAATATGTTCCAAGTATGAAGCATGTAAAAGTAAGAGTATTAAACGATATTCCTCTGATGTAGCAAATGCGGCGCTTTGCGCCGCCCACCAATTTGTTAAAAAAAGAATAGTACCAGTATTGACTGAAAGAAAGCATTTTCGACTAAAATCATCCACACAAACTGCGCAAAGGTCACTACGACACGCGGTAACATATTCGGCACATCCTAGCGTGTCGTTGTGACCTTTGCGCAGTTTGTGTGGATGATTTTAGTCGAAAATGCTTTCTTTCAGTCAATACTGGTACTATACTTTCTTTAACAAATTGGTGGGCGGCGCAAAGCGCCGCATTTGCTACACCAGAGGAATATCGTTTAATACTCTTACTTTTACATGCTTCATACTTGGAACATATTCTGATTTCTGCCTTTAGGCATTTTACATGAAATGTATGTATCTGGCGACAAATGCACGCGAAGCCGGCGCATTCCACGTTGGAAGTTGCCATTGCGTTGCATTTGCACATGGGTTTTTCTTCTCAAACTGAACGTTTCCCTCTTCTCCCTGCATTCGCCGCGCGCTCAATAACAGCGACGCGAAGGGCCACACTTCGGCAATAACACCAGAAGACGTGGCGAGATCAACAGTGAGCCAAACCGGCTTGGAAACGCAGGAGGAGCACTAGAACGTAAACAATGGCCAGACCCAAGACCTATCTTGCGCACAAAGATCGCCGGCGACAAGCGTTAAAACTCTGTTCCGGTCGTCAGAACTGCCGAGACTCAGCAACGCAGATTCACTGCAGCCTCGTCCATTAACAATCAGTTACCCACCCGACGACACTCGGTGTCAGTGATGTCAGCACACTTACAGTATGTAGCTTCAATCTGTGCAAGTTGTCCACAGCTTGCTGGCAAGGGGGCGGGACGCTGCACTTTCGAAACACCGTGTACGCATTATGCAGAGCAGCGCCTCGATCCACCAGTGACATTTGTGTTGCAATAGTAGTACGTACCAAATCATTCGCGTCATATGCCTACGGTATTTGTCATATTTTGCTTCTATTGAGTAAAACATAGGCGCCACGCCACGCAATACCGCAACACCGTCTTCCCTTCACGCAAAGCGTGGAATGATCGCTAGTTTCGGTTGTCTTCTCAGCTAAGCTTCAAGTTGGACCTATGTAGATTTACCCTGCGCTTGGTTTTAATTGCCGACGACGCAACAATTTCAGCTGCGCGCAGCCAATCTGCAACAACAAAGCAGAACTCCTAGGTACTGCATGGGCGCAGAACATTCTGTTGTGTCGCAGAGAGGCGAAGTTTGACAGTAGTGATGGCAACCCAAAACTGGGTACCTAAGTTTGTACTTACCCAGTTGTACCCAGTTTATTTTAACTGGGTATACCGAGTTTTACTTGCCCTGTTTGAAATTCGCCAAAATCTGCCGTACCCTACCCAGAAATTGCCAAGATTAACTGGGTACCCAGTTATACCCACTTTTGAAAACCGGGTAAAAACTGGGTAAATTTACTTTTACTTACCCTGTTTTGTTGGAAATTTGGGATACTTACCTGTACTTACACAGTTTCCAAATTCTGGAAAATTGCCATCACTATTTGACAGTGCGACGCCGGTGAATTCTCGGCACCGAAACTGAATTGAAACTTCCTATATGTGCAAAGCGAGAGGAGGAAGAGGAGAAGGACTAAATTTAGGATTATCGCTGCGAAACTCGCACTTAACGCGACGCGCCTAGCAGTCATGCGCAAACATGGCCATCTTACAATGATGGTAAGAAGACCATTCTTCTGAGTGCAAACGCCCACCGCGCCGAATAGCGGAAAGTCCCCGCGCGCCGCAGTTCCTTTTGCAAACACACAACACTATAATAGTCCAGAGAGTCAGCCTGTAGATCTGAGCCTTTAAAACTCTTTCAACTGAACATAAATTAAAATTCTGCCGGCGTCCCGACGCCATGGAGAAGAAGGGTGCCATCAGCAGAAGCTTGACCGGCAACCCAACTTTGATTTTCACTACGCAAGATTGGTAAAAGCTACAAGAGTCGTTCTAAAACGTCAAAGCTCATTCTCTGTTACCGTTGAAATGCTATCTGCCAGCCGCAAAAGGCCCACAACTGCGCACGTGTTGAAATAGAGTGCAGAATTTTTTTGCATGCGAGGTGTGAAGACATCAGACTACCATGTACAATGTGTGCGAGTATGACCTATAATTTGCAACACAAAATACAATTTCTACAACTGTGGAATTCGGCAAAAATGCGCGATTATTTGTCAAAATTTCATTAATCGACAAAAATCGAATGCGACATTTTGACAAAAGTGAATGCCGAAAGCTTTCACACTGCGTGATGTGGAGGGGGACCTGTAGTTCCTTCGCCGGTCACTCAGGCGATGTCCTGCAGGTGGCAGACGGCGTAGCCCTGGTGCAGGTCCTTGGTGCTGCTGAACTCGATGTCGATCAGTTCGTGATGGCCACCAATGTACCGTAAATAGTGAGTTAGGATGCGAACGAACTCAACGCGTGTTCCGACAGCGGTAAGTTCGTCGCGCACCGTCTCCGGAAAGTTCGTTGGGTGGCGCCTTCGCAGAGTCATGTCGAAAGCAAGCCCATACGCTATCCGCCACGATCAAGACAGGACCATGTCTTCTAGTACACACCAATCTCACAGACGACAAGCGTTGGCCTTGGCCGTGTTTCAACCGATAGAGCTGCAGTGCCTCAGCAATGAAGAACCACTGCGGTCTCATCAGTAGATGACTGACACAATCAAATATCCGCCCTAGTCAGTGAGAGAGAAGCGCGTCCTATAACCTATAGAAGGGAACCGATCTGCGAGACAAATCGATTGGCTGCTGGCGAGTTCGCCACACAGGTAAGAAAAGGCGTACGCACATTACACTGCGGTAGCAAGCGAACCACAAAGCCGACAAACAGTAAGCTATAGAATTTCAAATATCAACACTGCCAAACAGATGTGTGGATGAGTCGTCACCGTTGTGCGTCCTTCTTCAGACCTACGCCAACCAGATACCCATTTCGGGCCGTGCGCGCCAAGCCCAGTATCAAATACGGGTTGATGTACGCGAAAATGTCGCTTATGATGTACCTGAAACAATACAATAGTACACCTTATGCTCATTATTAGAGTAACAACATATGCACAGTAACCCTCCTACCAAGAATGCATCAGGTGCCACATGTAGGCAGGATCAATGTAGAAGAAAGTGATTAGCGTTTCAGAAATGGCAGTAGCCAACTGTAGCAGAAACGTGGCCAGTCCAATAACCAATAACTTCACTTCAGCCGGACTGATTTTCTCCTCCTGGCCAATGGCTGGCTTGCCAAGCTTCTTTTGGTTGGAGGCCTGTGCGATTGAATGATTTCTGATGATTTGGTCTAACATATCCTTAGCTTTAGTCAACAAACACGGCTGCAGTTATGTAGTTTCACGTTACGTTGATGTTTATCTAGTTTCGGTGTCCCACCATGTGGCGAATAACTCGATGCAAATTGTTTAAAGCGTCTACGCACTCTGTTCAGTCGCATGTAGACCAAGAATCCAAATGCGGTGGCATAGGAGACAGCTGAGACTGCCGACCCAAACAGGAACTCCATCGATCTGGCGATGTTCAGCACTTTCTGAACAAACCCTCGTAAATAACGTCACATTTTGCATATGAACCACAGCACTTCAGACCACTATAACATAAGGTTGCGTGCCGCCAGTACGACACCAGATACCTTCACATTCATACAGTTACCATGGCGCGAAACTTCATGTTTGCAAACATCACCTGAGCTTCGGGGTTCATCATGAGCAAGAAAGCTTGGCCTGTGTCGTTGAAGAACACCGGCGTCAAGAGGCCTGTTCACAAATCTCAAAGTCACTAGCCTTCTAGGTATGTACATGTATGTAGGTACGCAATGTCACCGCGTTTGCGTGGTTGCTGATTTGGGCAAATGACTATGTTTGTGCAGTAGCTGCATGCTGTAAGCCTTGGAAATGGTCTACATGAGAGAGCACAAACAGAAGAGAATATAACATGCGAAATCAAACCAGCTGAAATAGACACTGCGTCAGATGCATACGTAGGTAGGTATAGTGCAAGTAGGTAAGTTGGTGTTGATCCTCGCACTTAAACCGAGGCCTAAGATGCAAAGCCAATTTGTGAACAGGGCACCAAGTCCGCGAATAGCTCGATCGATCCCATAGGAACGGCAACGAGCACTCCAACCAGCAGAATAAAGCGAATTGCTTTATTGTCGAATATCTGCAACAGTGGTATATAGTGCATGCAATACTGTAGAACAGTAAACTTTCGCGGGCATAAAACTTTCGCGTATTTTGCGGTAGCCTTCTACCCACGAAAGTTTTATGCCGCGAAATAAGCACATGTTAACGTTAGAACATACCAAACCTTCAGTCGACCGCGAAAGTTTTCTGCGCGAAAAAGGCCAACAGCGGGTAATCCGCGAAAGTTTTATGCCGCGAAAGTTTGCTGTTCTACAGTATATCGAAAAGTATGTAAAGGAGCATGCCCTGTCGTGCTTCGAGTAGGCAACGATTGCCGTGCATCGGTTGACTGCCACTGCGCTGACCAGCTTGAGAACCATTGGCTGCAAGTTGATTTGAAGCACGTTTGCCAACCTTTGCCCTCCTCGCTGTGTACCCTTTCAGACATAGCGCTATGGGTTGCACACCAATACGCATGTGTACCCATGCAGATGACTTAAACTTTGTGGACCAGCTGACAACAAGCTGTTTCAAAAAAGTTGAGTTGTTTTATTAATACAGAGTGGTTTGTGAGTGTTTTAAAGTGGAAGAGTAAAAGAGTGGATACTTTTGTAAAGTATTTCGAAGCCTTTCCGATATGACGCGCGCCCGCCCGGAGTCCACTATTCATGCGCTACTTCTGACACGCTCCTTTCTGAGGGGTTCTTGCTGGGCAACATTGGGATCGCCCGGGATTAATTTTTTTAGCAAGACATGTATTTCTGAGTGGTTGTTGCAAGGCAACATTGGGATCGCCCGGGATTAATTTTCTTAGCAGACAAAATTGTTCGTACGACAAGAGTTAAAAACCAAAAGTATTTATTTCGGAATGACCGCTCAACAACTGCCTCAACGTAAGATTTCAAACGGTCGAACGAATACCGCTCTACAACGTACGACGAGTGAGTTAGTGCCGATTTGCTGTTTAAACCTTTGAGTTACTGTAGCTCGCGAAATTCAAACTTTTGAATCTCGACTTCTCTTAAAGGAATGATCAGTGAGTCGAGAGCTATTCAACCAACTCAAGATCGTCTCTCTACGACGCACGCTGAGCGAGTTAGAGCGATTTCTGTGTTAAAGACGCGAGAATGTCGTCTTTCGTGTTGCGTGTTTGCGTAATTTAGAAAATGTTTTATGCCAAACGAAAGACCGCGTCAATACCTTTTAGTAGACCTTTCGCACGCCGCTCTACGACGTAAGACGAGCGAGTTAGAGCCGCTTTGCTGTTTCAACCTTTGAGTTACTGTAGCTCGCGAAATTCAAACTTTTGAATCTCGACTTCTCTTAACGGAATGATCAGTGTGCCGAAACCTATTCAGCGACCTCAAGATCGTCTCTCTACGACGGAAGACGAGCGAGTTAGAGATGTTCTACGTTTTGAACCTTTGGGTTACTGTAGCGCGCGAAATTCAAACTTTTGAGTTTCGACCAATAGAAGAACAAATGATCAGTGAGTCAAGAGCTATCCAGCCAACCCAAGATCGTCTCCCTACGACGCACGCTGAGCGAGTTAGAGCGATTTCTGTGCTAAAAACGCGAGAATGTCGCTTTTCGTGGTGCGTGTTTGCGCAATTAACAGTTTTTTTCACGCCAAGTGAAAGAGTTCATGTTGCGTGTTTGCGTAATTAAGAAACTTTTTTATGCCAAGCGAAAGCGCACGTCGAGACCTTTCAGTTGACATATCGCACGCCGCTCTACGACTAAAGACGAGCGAGTAATAACCGTTTTCAGTTTGAACCTTCGGGGTACTGTAGCGCGCGCAATTCAAACTTTTGAATTTCGAAGTCTCTTAGCGACATTACCAGTGAGTCGAGAGCTTTCCGTAGAGCCCAAGATCTCCTTCCTACGACTTTCCAACACCGAGATCTGAGAGCGTGACTAACGGACGAACGAACGAACGCACGCACGATAAGCTCTCGTAGGGGTTCGCCCGGCTGAGGCCGGGCGAAAAAATCGGTCAGTCGCAGCAAAGCGCAGTTCCCAAACGTCAAACTTACGTAGATATCATGTTAGGGTTTTGATGAGTGTTAATCAATTCAGACTACATCTACCTACAGTACCTATGTACATATATCCAGAGTACTACTCTGTCAACACTCACTCACGCAGCGTTGGGTCAGAAAGCTACCTAAAGCATTAGCCAGCAATCAGTGGTTCCAAAGTTCTGCATTGCCACCATCGCCTGGTAGAAGCAGGCAGTTGCCACATTCACGGCGGGACTTCTAAAGGTATGTGACACCGGGTTGGCATTGGCAAACAGATTATCGTCAGCACTGTTCTCACGCAGGCTATGCCAAATCTTTTAACAATTCTCACGAGAATATGACGTTAGTGAACCAGCCATACGCGGGGAATCTCCACATTATAAAGATAGTGACCAAGGCAGAGCAGTCGACCACGCCCAAATAGCGGCACAGGGAGAAGAATCCAGAGCTGAAGGGGTGGTTATTCCGACGCGCGATTATAACGACTAGAAACGACACATATAGAAGGAATGATGGAACTGCTATGACGAGCAGTATGAGATCGATTGGGCGGAATATGGCGTTAAAAAGCTGCATCTCACTCAAGGTGGAACTTCAGTATACTCACTGCAACTTAAAAAATTGTCTAGTCGGCCAGTAGAAGACAACACTGTTTTATGCAAACTGGATTGTGCGGCAGCGTCGCTATTTCTATTCCTTGATGATGATGGCAGGTGATGGCTCCCCCAGGCTGAATCATATCTAACAGGGCATGCATCTACCTAGAAGGCCGGAACACGCGTGTTACAATGCCAGTCGAATTTCTCTGTTGCACATGGTTATGTAATCACCTTTCAGCTGAACGTCAAGGACACAGACGTCGTACAATCGAACCTGAGTGGTAAACCTATGCAAAACCTGTGTAACCAACCAGCGGGTGATGACGAGCTGATGACTGCGAAGCCTTGGATTAATTCTCACGGTGATGTGGCAAGCGCTGTGAACTTTCACGTGACAAACTATCATCCACACGAGGGGACACACGAAGGTCAGTCTCCCTCCAGTCCCAAGCAGCTCTAGGGAAGTATACGCACTCGCAGTAGGCTACATTGTGGCTTACAAGTCTTGAAGCCCTACAAGGTGCACGGCCGTTTCCCCCTCGATATGCGCCGAGCGGCGTGGCAGAGGACGGAAAGACAAGATGCCAAGTTTAAAATTGCGCCAATATTGCAAATTCAAGAGGGTACGATTCTCTGGAATGTAGTCTAATTGCCCACGGAGCCTGCCCATGCCAAAACCGACGCCGAGAGATCAATTATATCCAATTATCCGCGTCACCTCTAGACATTAGACAAAGGGGCGACCTGCATAAAAGGGGGTGGGATCTAACATTCCTTATTCTCGCTGAGGAGAAACCCTTGACCGGCGTTCAGTAGGTCCAAGAGAGACGAAGTCAAGACGGCGACTCTCCCAGTCTCCCCCACTAAGGTCTCGAAAACCCAGTCCGATCCCTTGGGAACTGGATTCAACGTGTTAGGAACGTAGATCCTTCTCCTGCTGTTGTGATTAGAAGAGTATCCCATTATCACCACAAAAGTGGGGATTACCCTGAGTGAAGGAGGTGCCAGGCCCAACACTTCTTCAGAGGACGTTGAGAACGAGAAATAGTAGACCGACCTCTGGCGGCACTCGTGGTCACATGGGGCTGGTTGGCTTTCTATCGCTGTAAGCTCAGGAAGTAGAGGAGGTGTCTGAGTCGGATTAGTGCTATCGGTTGGGCGATCGACCCATTTCCTTGGGAGGCAGGAGTCCCAGCTGCCGAACACCCTTACAAATGTCTCGTAACATCTGCCACCGCCCACTCAGAGGTTCAGCGGCAACGTCAGGCAATTCACACCATTACGCTGGACGAAACGCAACATCGACCATGAGTGCTGACGCTAGGTGAACTCTCCACTTGGCGTCCGGCGGCTCTCATGGTGGGTCGACTGGGAATGGCACCGTGCCTACTGCCTAGGCCTACTTCTCAACTGAAGTGTGTGATCGTGATGCCTATCCCTCCGCTCTCCAATTGTCGCGTCGCTGGTTCTCGTTGGTCAAGTTGCCAGTTGGTCTCCTTGTAATTCAGCCCACGGCTGGTCAGTACTCAGTACACCAGGCAAGTGATCTGCTCTTACAAACTGTCACCACCGAGTTTCGGCTGAATGTGGCGCCGCCCATAATTGCTCCCGCAACGGAGACGGTCGAGGCCGCGCCTACCCCGTTTATGACAAAACGTGCTGTCCAAGTTCATGATCATCGGCGGTTCTGCTAAGTCCATCGGTCAACGCTTCTCTCCGCTGTCATCGTTCTGCCCCCCCCCCCCCCCCCCACGGAACGTGACCATTGGTGTCTACGCAGATGATTTTGCACTGAGACGTTGGCCACTGCAGCAGATGAAGGGCTGCTTTCCTGCAAGCATGCCGTTGTCCCAGGATGTCCCAGGATTTAGCTACTTGTCTTGTCTTTGTCTTTGTCCTTGAACACGAATATTGAATTGTCTTGTCTTTGTCTTTTTCCTGTGTCAGATTTCCTACATTGTCTTGTCTTTGTCTTGTCTCGTCTTTGAATTGTCCTAAGCAGTAGCGGATCCAGGGGGGGGGGGGGGCGGTTGTGCTTCCGCCCCCCCCCCCATTCGACCAAACCGCCCCCCCCCCCATTCCCCCTCCGGAGAAAAAAAAATTGCGCGGCAGCACCTCCAGAGCAAAAAATTTTCGCCTGCGGCGCAAATTTTTTTACGTTCTTTTATAGCATCTTGGTCCCCCCTGTGGCCTCAAAAATTCCGCCCCCCCCCCCATTCTGAAATCCTGGATCCGCCACTGGTCCTAAGATTGTCACTTAATTGTCTCAGACAGAATTGTGTTAGTGCTGAGCAAGAGCCTTTTCCAGTTTGCGAGAGCCATTGTTTTCCGCCGTTGTATAAGTTGGTAAACAGCCAGGTACTCCGTCTCCCTCAGTCCATCAATTGTCTCACCACGTTTGCCAAAGAAATGAGCTCGCCAGCACCAAATCGTAGCACATTTGGTGATATTGCCGCACAATGCAAAGGACAATCTAGAGACAAATTAAGGACAATTTACTGATTCGTCCCAGCTGCCCATTTTTTCGCCCGGCCTCAGCCGGGCGAACCCCTACGAGAGCTTTTCGTGCGTGCGTGCGTCCGTTCGTTCGTTCGTTCGTCCGTCACGCTCTCATATCTCGGCGTTGGTAAGTCGTAGGAAGGCGATCTTGGGCTTTATGGATAGCTCTCGACTTACTGGTAATGTTGCTAAGAGACTTCGAAATTCAAAAGTTTGAATTACGCGCGCTACAGTAACCTGAAGGTCAAAACTTAAAACGGCTATAACTCGCTCGTCTTACGTCGTAGAGCGGCGTGCGATAGGTCAACTAAAATGTCTCGACGTGCGCTTTCGCTTGGCATAAAAAACTTTCTTAATTACGCAAACACGCAACACGAAAAGCGACATTCTCGCGTTTTTAACGCAGAAATCGCTCTAACTCGCTCAGCGTGCGTCGTACGGAGACGATCTTGGGTTGGTTGGATAGCTCTCGACTCACTGATCATTTGTTCTTCTATTGGTCGAAACTCAAAAGTTTGAATTTCGGGAGCTACAGTAACCCAAAAGTTTAAAACGCAAAACTTATCTAACTCGCTCGTCTTCCGTCATAGAGAGACGATCTTGAGTTCCTTGAATAGGTTTCGGTACACTGATAATTCCGTTAAGAGAAGTCGAAAATCAAAAGTTTGAATTGCGCGCGCTACAGTAACCCGAAGTTCCAAAACGCAAAACGGCTCAAACACGCTCGTCTTACGTCGTAGAGCGGCGTACGATAGGTCAACTAAAAGGTCTCGACGTGCTCTTTTACTTGGCGTAAAAATTTTGTTAATTACGCAAACACGCACCACGAAAAGCGACATTCTCGCATTTTTAGCATAGAAATCGCTCTAACTCGCTCAGCGTGCGTCGTAGAGAGACGATCTTGAGTTGCTGGATAGCTCTTGACTCGCTGATCATTTGTTCTTCTATTGGTCGAAACTCAAAAGTTTGAATATCGCGAGCTACAGTAACCCAAAGGTTCAAACAGCAAATGGGCCCTAACTCGCTCGTCTTACGTTGTAGAGCGGCATTTGTTCGACCGTTTGAAAGCTTACGTGGAGGCAGTTGTTGAACGGTCATTCCTAAAGAAATACTTTTGTTTTTTTAAACCCTTGTCTTACAAACCACTTTGTCTGCTAAAAAAATTAATCCCGGGCGATCCCAATGTTGCCTTGCAACAACCGCTCAGAAATGCGTGTGTCTCGCTCAAAAAATTAATCCCGGGCGATCCCAATGTTGCCCTGCAAGAACCTCTCAGAAAGGAGCGTGTCAGAAGCAGCGCATGAATAGTGGACTCCGGGCGGGCGCGCGTCATATCGGAAAGGCTTCGAAATACTTTACAAAAGTATCCACTCTTTTACTCTTCCACTTTAAAACACTCACAAACCACTCTGTATTAATAAAACAACTCAACTTTTTTAAAACAGCTTGTTATTGTCTTGTCTTTGTCTTGTCTTTACGAAATCCCGGGACAATCAAACTTGTCTTGTCTTGTCGGACAATCTAACCGAGTTAAATTGTCTGAGACAATTGTCCTCTAAGGACAATGACATGTCTGCTTTCCTGTTACCCCAGTTTGAACACAACACTCGTTTCCCACAGCCACAATGAGGCGTCCGTGAGTCGCGTGGACTCCGGGCTCAGTAGGGAAGAGACCTTTCCGACTTTGCGTGTGGAACACAGAGCACAACAGGAGAGAGCTATGTAGGTACCTACGAGAGAGCTACACATTCTACAAAGGCGACACGGCATGCACGCGATGACACACGATCATAATCAACCACATCAAATGCTATAAACCACACCTGCCATTATGTTTGCCTAGTAGGTATGTATCGAACCATGCAGATCAGATAGTGCCAGATACCCTCCACCAATTCCAGCTTGTTCGACAACGCGACGCGAGAACACGCACAAAGAGAGGCGAGCTGCAACGCAGCAGTAACGCATGTCAGCCCGCAAGTGGTCGCTCTACACAAGTCACGCGCACGGTCAACACGATTTGGAACGTCGAGAACAGGCCTTATCTCACCTTCACCAATGTGCGACACGCCGACGCGCCACCGTCACCATAGACGATCCCCCACACAAACCGAGGCGACAAAACGGCATCGATGTCGATAACTCCACAAGAGCGCTTCAGGCGTCGGTCATTTCGCAGACGCCCCAGATGGAGAGACCAGTGTTGCCGGAGAAGTCATCGGCGCAGGGGATGTCGCCGTATCCATGGTCAGTAGCGCTGGTGAAAACGTAGCCTCCGCAATTCTCATTATTGCCACCGTTGGGATCAGCGCCAGCCCAGTTCGTGATAGTCCCGTATATCTTTGACGTGAACGTCCAACGATGAATGTCGGTACACAAAGCAGGGGTGACCATAGAAACTGATTTAGTTTCGGTTTCAGTATCAGTACCACTTTTCATTTCAGTTTCAATTTCAGTTTCAGTTTCAGTACAGAAGTTTCTCGAGTTTCAGTTTCAGTTTCAGTATAAATATGGCTGACCATTTTAGTTTCAGTTTCAGTATATTTATTGAAACTGAAACTGAAACTGAAACTAGTTTCAGTTTCTATGGTCACCCCTGACACAAAGGCGGGTGCGTTGTCTGACACCTTTGCAAGGGAACTCTCGCCTCTTTCAACGAGCTTGAAAATGAGTGGCATACGGTAAGCGCAGGCCGCAGAAGCAGCCGCAAAGAATCACTCCGATGTTCTACTTGTAGTACTGTGCTGCTAGTGCTAGGTGACTGTGGCGGGTCTTTCGAAATTCCAGCATTCCACCCTTTCCCCCCCCCCCCCCCCCCCTTTCAGAAAGCTGTAGAAAATCTAGCGAAGTCGTGCATGTCATACATATTATGTACTTGCAGTTGCACACATGATACCTTAACGTCTTCACAACTCGGCTACCGTAAACCGCCGAATAGTGGCGCGCACCACTACTAATTCAACCTTGCTCTACCATGCACCACTATTTAAACGCGCACCACTATTAATTCAACCTTGCTCTACCATGCACCACTATTTAAACGCGCACCACTATTATTTCAACCTGTTGTCAGCCAGTCTTATGTCCGCAGAACATACACTGATAAGCATACGAAAGTTGTTGTCGTTCACCATTTCAACGGGATGCTGAGGCATAATGTACCAATTATGCAAACATAGCAGTTTTAAGAAGTGCAAAACAACTTAATTGCACAATATTCTTTGCTAACAAGCTGTGTGTGTAAAAAGTTCAACCTATACAATGTGTCTGTCAAATCTTGGTGAACACTATAGTGAACTTTACACACATCATTAGCCCTATCTAGAGAAGGTATCTTGAGAACGTGTGTCACAAACCAAGTGCAGCTATTACCACGATACGGTTGTCTGTACAACTGATCTAAAGCTCAGTGATATCGCCGCGTTCGCTATATGGTATCGGCATGATACGACGCCGTTGATCTGAAGTTTTATACCTGTTGGAATACGCCACATCGAACAAAAAAACTTGCCAACTGTTTGGTGCAGTCGTTCTCTACCAGGAATTTCGTTTGGTTGCGTATTTCTGCGTTATGACGCTTTTGTCAATTAATAGAATTTTGGCAAATTGGGGCGTATTTCTATACAATTCCACAATTAGCAAACAATTTTGTTTGTGTTACAAATACAAATTACAAATCCGCGGCCTATGCTCTTTCCATTTCTGAAGAAATTTCGCCGCTAGGTTGACATTTTTACATTTTAATTGTAAATTTCTCTAAATTGCAATATTTCAAAACTGTAGAACCATGTCACAAATTATTATTAGCTTACGACCTTTCAATTTCTGCATTCACATTCGTCAATAAATGACGTTCTATTTTTGTCAATTTATAAAATTTTGACAAATAATTGCGTATTTCTATGAAGTTCCTCATTTGAAAAATTTCTTTTGTGTTACAAATTGTCCACGGCCTATCCTCTTTCCACTTCTGAATAAATTTCTCCGCTAGCTCATCAGGCGAAAAAGTTGACTTTCGACATTTTCATATTTTAGTTGTAAATATCTCCAAATTGCAATTTTTCAAAACTGAAAAACTATGTCACAAATTCTTGTTGGCTTACGACGTTTCAGTTTCTGCATTCACATTCGTCATTAAATGACGTGTAATTTTGGTCAATTTATGATATTTCGACAAACAATTGCATATTTCTATCAAATTCCGCATTGACAAAAAATTTCTTTTGGGTTACAAATTATCAGCGGTCCATGCTCTTTCCATTTCTGAAGAAATTTCGCAGCTAGCTCATCAGGTGAAATAGTCAACTTTCGACATTTTTGAATTATAATTGTGAATATCTCGAAAATGCGAAATTAGCAACAGAAACGGACATTGGATCCGTACTCAGCGACCTTGACTCTACTTGACCACATATGCCACATATCTTACTTCGGTGCCACGGACACACAGACACACAGACACACCGACACACAGTACACACAGACACACAGACAGACATTGTCATCCGTATATATACACCTCGCCGCGCTGAGGCGCGGCGAAAAAACACAATACTGTCTCAAATAGTAGTGCGTGCACCACTATTAATTCAACCTTGCTCTATCACGCACCACTATTTGGACGTGCACCACAAATTGGGCGTACACCTCTATTCGGCGGTTTACGGTATGCAGAAATTGAAAGGTCGTAAGCTAATAATAATTTGTGACATGGTTCTACAGTTTTGAAATATTGCAATTTAGAGAAATTTACAATTAAAAATGTAAAAATGTCAACCTAGCGGCGAAATTTCTTCAGAAATGGAAAGAGCATAGGCCGCGGATTTGTAATTTGTATTTGTAACACAAACAAAATTGTTTGCTAATTGTGGAATTGTATAGAAATACGCCCCAATTTGCCAAAATTCTATTAATTGACAAAAGCGTCATAACGCAGAAATACGCAACCAAACGAAATTCCTGGTAGAGAACGACTGCACCAAACAGTTGGCAAGTTTTTTTGTTCGATGTGGCGTATTCCAACAGGTATAAAACTTCAGATCAACGGCGTCGTATCATGCCGATACCATATAGCGAACGCGGCGATATCACTGAGCTTTAGATCAGTTGTACAGACAACCGTATCGTGGTAATAGCTGCACTTGGTTTGTGACACACGTTCTCAAGATACCTTCTCTAGATAGGGCTAATGATGTGTGTAAAGTTCACTATAGTGTTCACCAAGATTTGACAGACACATTGTATAGGTTGAACTTTTTACACACACAGCTTGTTAGCAAAGAATATTGTGCAATTAAGTTGTTTTGCACTTCTTAAAACTGCTATGTTTGCATAATTGGTACATTATGCCTCAGCATCCCGTTGAAATGGTGAACGACAACAACTTTCGTATGCTTATCAGTGTATGTTCTGCGGACATAAGACTGGCTGACAACAGGTTGAAATAATAGTGGTGCGCGTTTAAATAGTGGTGCATGGTAGAGCAAGGGTTGAATTAATAGTGGTGCGCGTTTAAATAGTGGTGCATGGTAGAGCAAGGTTGAATTAGTAGTGGTGCGCGCCACTATTCGGCGGTTTACGGTAGCCGAGTTGTGAAGACGTTAAGGTATCATGTGTGCAACTGCAAGTACATAATATGTATGACATGCACGACTTCGCTAGATTTTCTACAGCTTTCTGAAAGGGGGGGGGGGGGGGGGGGAAAATGGTGGAATGCTGGAATTTCGAAAGACCCGCCACAGTCACCTAGCACTAGCAGCACAGTACTACAAGTAGAACATCGGAGTGATTCTTTGCGGCTGCTTCTGCGGCCTGCGCTTACCGTATGCCACTCATTTTCAAGCTCGTTGAAAGAGGCGAGAGTTCCCTTGCAAAGGTGTCAGACAACGCACCCGCCTTTGTGTCAGGGGTGACCATAGAAACTGAAACTAGTTTCAGTTTCAGTTTCAGTTTCAATAAATATACTGAAACTGAAACTAAAATGGTCAGCCATATTCATACTGAAACTGAAATTGAAACTCGAGAAACTTCTGTACTGAAACTGAAACTGAAATTGAAACTGAAATGAAAAGTGGTACTGACACTGAAACCGAAACTAAATCAGTTTCTATGGTCACCCCTGCTTTGTGTACCGACATTCATCGTTGGACGTTCACGTCAAAGATATACGGGACTATCACGAACTGGGCTGGCGCTGATCCCAACGGTGGCAATAATGAGAATTGCGGAGGCTACGTTTTCACCAGCGCTACTGACCATGGATACGGCGACATCCCCTGCGCCGATGACTTCTCCGGAAACACTGGTCTCTCCATCTGGGGCGTCTGCGAAATGACCGACGCCTGAAGCGCTCTTGTGGAGTTATCGACATCGATGCCGTTTTGTCGCCTCGGTTTGTGTGGGGGATCGTCTATGGTGACGGTGGCGCGTCGGCGTGTCGCACATTGGTGAAGGTGAGATACTGTAAGCGCGCCGTCGGCGTATCTGTTCTCGACGTTCCAAATCGTGTTGGCCGTGTGCGTGACTTGTGTAGACCGACCACTTGCGGGCTGATAGGCGTTACTGCTGCGTTGCAGCTCGCTTCTCTTTGTGCGTGTTCTCGCGTCGCGTTGTCGAACAAGTTGGAATTGGTGGAGGGTATCTGGCACTATCTGATCTGCATGGTTCGATACATACCTACTAGGCAAACATAATGGCAGGTGTGGTTGATATGTAGCATTTGATGTGGTTGATTATGATTGTGTGTCATCGCGTGCATGCCGTGTCGCCCTTGTAGAATGTGTAGCTCTCTCCTGTTGTGCTCTGTGGTCCACACGCAAAGTCGGGAGGGCCCCTTCCTTACTGAGCCCGGAGTCCACGCGACTCACGGACGCCTCATTGTGGGAAACGAGTGCTGTGTTCAAACTGGGATAACAGGAAAGCAGCCCTTCATCTGCTGCAGTGGTCAACGGCTCAGTGCAAAATCATCTGCGTGGTCAATACCAATGGTCACGTAACTCACGTTCCTTGGGGGGGGGGGGGGGGGGGAGGGGGCAGAACGAGGACAGCGGAGAAGCGTTGACCGATGGACTTAGCATAACCGGCGATGATCATGAACTTGGACAACACGTTTTGTCATAAACGGGGTAGGCGCGGCCTCGACCGTCTCCGTTGCGGGAGCAACCATGGGCGGCGCCACATTCAGCCGAAACTCGGTGTTGACAGTTTGTAAGAGCAGATCACCTGCCTGGTGTACTGACCAGCTGCCCAGCCGTGGGCTGAATTACAAGGAGGCCAACTGGCAACTTGACCAACGAGAACCAGCGACGCGACAATTGGAGAGCGGAGGGATAGGCATCACGATCACACACTTCAGTTGAGAAGTAGGCCAAGGCAGTAGGCACGGTGCCATTCCCAGTCGACCCACCATGAGAGCCGCCGGACGCCAAGTGGAGAGTTCACCTAGCGTCAGCACTCATGGTCGATGTTGCGTTTCGTCCAGCGTAATGGTGTGAATTGCCTTACGTTGCCGCTGAACCTCTGGGTGGGCGGTGGCAGATGTTACGAGACATTTGCAAGGGTGTTCGGCAGCTGGGACTCCTGCCTCCCAAGGAAATGGGTCGATCGCCCAACCGATAGCACTAATCCGACTCAGACACCTCCTCTACTTCCTGAGCTTACAACGATAGAAAGCCAACCAGCCCCGTGTGACCCCGAGTGCCGCCAGAGGTCGGTCTACCATTTCTCGTTCTCAACGTCCTCTGAAGAAGTGTTGGGCCTGGCAGTCTTCCTCCTTCACTCAGGGTAATCCCCACTTTTGTAGTGATAATGGGATACTCTTCTAATCACAGCAGCAGGAGAAGGATCTACGTTCCTAACACGTTGAATCCAGTTCCCAAGGGAATCGGACTGGAAGCAGCTCTACTAGGGAAGTATATACGCACTCGCAGTAGGCTACATTGTGGCTTACAAGTCTTGAAGCCCTACAAGATGCACGGCCGTTTCCCCCTCGATATGTGCTGACGAGCGGCGTGGAAGAGGACGGAAAGACAAGATGCCAAGTTTAAAATTGCGCCAATAATGCAAATTCAAGAGGGTACGATTCTCTGGAATGTAGTCTAATTGCCCACGGAGCCTGCCCATGCCAAAACCGACGCCGAGAGATCAATTATATCCAATTATCCGCGTCACCTCTTTGTCGCTCTAAGGTCTCGAAAGACCTTCGTGTGTCCCCGCGTGTGATAGTTTGTCACGTGAAAGTTCACAGCGCTTGCCAATCAACCATGAGAAGTAATCCAAGGCTTTGCAGTCATCAGTTCGTCATCACCCGCTGGTTGGTTACACAGGTTTTGCATAGGTTTACCACTCAGGTTCGATTGTACGACATCTGTGTCCTTGATGTTCAGCTGAAAGGTGATTACATAACCATGTGTAACAGAGAAATTCGACTGGCATTGTAACACGCGTGTTCCGGCCTTCTAGGTAGATGCATGCCCTGTTAGATATGATTCAGCCTGGGGAAGCCATCACCTGCCATCATCATCAAGGAATAGAAATAGCGACGCTGCCGCACAATCCAGTTTGCATAAAACAGTGTTGTCTTCTACTGGCCGACTAGACAATTTTTTAAGTTGCAGTGAGTATACTGAAGTTCCACCTTGAGTGAGATGCAGCTTTTTAACGCCATATTCCGCCCAATCGATCTCATACTGCTCGTCATAGCAGTTCCATCATTCCTTCTATATGTGTCGTTTCTAGTCGTTATAATCGCGCGTCGGAATAACCACCCCTTCAGCTCTGGATTCTTCTCCCTGTGCCGCTATTTGGGCGTGGTCGACTGCTCTGCCTTGGTCACTATCTTTATAATGTGGAGATTCCCAGCGTATGGCTGGTTCACTAACGTCATATTCTCGTAAGAATTGTTAAAAGATTTGGCATAGCCTGCGTGAGAACAGTGCTGACGATAATCTGTTTGCCAATGCCAACCCGGTGTCACATACCTTTAGAAGTCCCGCCGTGAATGTGGCAACTGCCTGCTTCTACCAGGCGATGGTGGCAATGCAGA
>JASAMZ010011061.1:0-15027 GCA_030248115.1 Linhomoeus sp. GSCO2_2
AGCAATATGTATGCTATCGGAAGTAGACACAAGTACCGCTAAGTAAGGTCATGCTCGGTGAATGACTGGTTGCCAAAGTGTAGAGTTTCTCACCTGCCGTCGCGCCGCGTTCACTCGCAGCCACTGGAACTTGCACAGGAGACATATGTGGTGCCTAGTGACCAGAAGCTGGCCTACGTCGTGACCGCCAACTATGCCAAGTGCCACCTCTGGGGGCGATAGGGAGTGACACGGCTGTCGTCCAAAGAGGTGTATTATCGAGTGGGAACTCTACCACGTGAAGGGGTCGATTTCCTACTTCCGCTTCCGTTACTACGTCGACGGCATTGGAAGGAGGTGGAGACGGTGCGTTAGTGATTATCGTAAGAAGTGTACCTGCACATCAGGCAAGATATGCATGCAGAAGCCTCTGCAGAGCACCACTCCGACCGGGTAGGCCTCATAGTGTGCAAGAAGACTAGTCCCCTGGATTAGGTATTTCTATGAATGTGTCGCACCGCATGGAAGAAGAGGCCTTTCAGTGACGCGTGGGTCGGACCTGCTTCATGGCCGTTTTGGCCCTTGAGGTATACCTCCATGTAGCCGACAGACTCCGCAGTTTCGTAGTACTCTTGGCTTTTGCAGCGAAACATCTCGTCGAAGGTTGCCATTTGGCCGCCGCCGGGACAATTGCTGAGGTAAGTGGTGGCCAGTTCCATGTCGAAAGAGCCTTTGCACCCCGGTTTAGTAGGCACTGCGACAAGCAGTAAATGAAGATAATTACGACAAAATGTGTATAGAACTGGTTGCACAATTCAGATAGATATGTAGACCAATTGATTTACTGTAAGTGGGGCAGGGTGCAGAGACTCTCAAGTCGAACATTTCTTCCATGGAGAAGACTGCTTTGAACGAAGCGCTCCACACTCTCAGCATTTCCCGCCTGCCGCTTTCTCTTGAGCCATAGGCTGTGAGGACCACTCGGTAACGTTTCCCTGGTTCGGTGAGCAGATTCTCGCGCCGTCGGTCAGCTGACAACTAGAACTCAGAATGATATGTAGCGAGAAGAGTACAGCGCAATGGCATCACAGTATCTACCCAAACGGTAACGAGCCTACCGTCTGTATATTGTAAGCATGCGTGCTGTATTTCAATTCTTTTATCAATTTAATTTTATTAAGCAACAACTATCGCACCCGCCTCCACCTCCTTCCAAGGCCATTGGCGTAGTACCGGAGGCGAAAATAGGAAATCACTCCTCGTAAATCAGCGCACTTCCATTCGACCGTTGTCGCTTTTGACGACATCCGGTTCACCTCCAAAACTCCACGTGTTGTTATCACACTAGACATCAGACAAGAATCAACTTCCGAAGTCAATGTTCCACGCCAGCTGAATGTCAGCAGCAAGTTTGAATACAGTCCGCCAGCACAAACACACACCACTGAAGTTCAGGCGGTCAAAATGTGATGTTCTCGCGCAATTTCGAGTTTCGACTAGTGTACGTCAGGCCATGTTGGTTGGTTACTCAACTGGACGGTACGAGAGCTAATGCCAAGTGCCGCAGCGGCGCGGCGCAACCTAATGCGGCGTCGTCAAAGCGACTGTCCGGTCTCAAGGGCACCGATGCGTAGCGCAGCCCGGATTGAATCCGCAGGCTGCATAGCGGCCGCTCGTAAAGCGGCGCAGCAAGCGCTTCACGTAGGTAGTACATTCACCTGCCACCACTTGGCAGCTGGAGCCGCTATCAATCTGGTGCATTGAAATGATACGTTAACCTGGGCACCGAAGTCTAGCCGACTGACACGACTCTGATTCATGAACGCTGTACTGGTTGCTCGCATCGCGAATGGATGGTATACAAAGTTGTTGTAGCCGAGCTTCGCTTACAGCATTTTGCGCCGACGATATTGCGTCATCGGCGTCCCGACAGGTTGACCGACAGGCTGCTGACAAAACTAATTAAATTTCAGTAAACGAAGTTAAATTAAACTGAAGTGACTAAACTATATTCAAATATTTTAAATCAAGTTAAATTAATTTAAATTAAATTAACGAAAGTACAACAGATCAGATTATATTACATTAAATTAAATTAAATTAAATTAAGTCAAATTACATTGAATTAATGTAATTTATTTAAAAGACGTTAAATTAAATTAAATAAAATGTAAAATCGAACTAGAATTCTTAACGCCAAGTCACCATAACAACTCAACCAGAGATACCTCAATCAGACTAAACCGCGTTAGAATCTAACAGTATTAGATACGGCTCTGACTATTGAGCAACTGAACGTGATTACGTACATATGTAGTTGATGAATTCACAATTAGCATCAGGCGCGTTAATGAAATGGACGCCGCTTATATTCTTCGCATTGTACAAGCGAATAGGGACAATTCTAGACGGTCACTACTGGTGTTAAATATGCTAGACGGGCGGGATATCGAGAAGCATCATTTGCGTGTGTTGTCGAAATCGTCAGAGTTGGCGGTGAAACTTCCGTTCGTCATCGACTCATTGCCAGTCATTAGTTGAAGCGTCAAGTTAAGGAAAGTCTTCAAACTCAAAGCTATAGCCGGTCTTGAGCTGCTTCAAAGTCTCCGCCGAGCAGGCCTTCTCCAGGCTCGTCGGCAAGTACTCGCATATTTCCGGGTAGGGACAACAGAGCTTGCAACTTTTCACGTTCCTAATCAGGCCGCTGTCCTCGAAATTAACCTTCTTAATGTGAATTCGACGCCCCAGCGACATCGGCACGTCTTCCGTGTGGAAGACCTCCACAATGACTGACGCCTGGACAAAGTAGCTACCGTCGTCGTCGATTCTGAGGAAGGGATTGTGGTAGAGATGGAGAGGAGGCAAGCGCTCCGAACAGTAGACGTCCGCAGCGGATCCCTTCCTGTCAGTGGTTTGGTTACTGTAGTTACTGCATACTAGACTGATCCATAAACTACCCACTTGCATATGACCAGCGTGACTTTGTGAGGTCTGACTTCCTTCGCGATGCTGTTGCAGTAGAAGTCGGCGAAGTAGAGATTGTGCTCTCGGGGCTTCAGCAAGTGTCTGGCGTGAATACGGAAGAGCCAGTTTCCAAAAGGAGACCTCTTGGGAAACTGCACCGAGTGCGGCGCGATACCTGAAAGCAGTACAGCATATGATCAAATCAAAATACATGAATACACGGTGTCAAATTCTCAACAGAAACCGACCAGCAACGCAGTGGAAGAAGAGGCCGTCCAAAGAATCGTGGGTGGGGCCGGCGGCGTGACCGTTTTCTCCTTTCGAGTACACCGCCATCGAACCGACGGATTCCGCACGTTGGAAATACTCCCTGCTCTTGCATCGGAACATCTCCTCGAAGCGCACCATTTGACCCTCGCCTTGGTACTCGTCCAGATAGGCCTGGCACATTTCCATCAAAGAGAACCTCTGCGAACCGGACGGCAGTCATGCAAGTCACAAGCGTCGTTGCGAGAACTGTTACAGATTGGCCGCAAGATATGCATAGAATATTTGGGTATATGTGTCGCATCCGGACGGCGCATCTTCCAGAATTGCATATTACGGGATCTGGAGGGGTGTCCCTCCCCCCCCCCCCCCCCCACAAACTGCGCAATATGGCACGTTCTGCAGGGCGGCCCCTCCAAAACGTGCAATTAGCTGCTAAAACGTTGAATTCTTTTGCTTTTACGCTTAATTATTTTACCTGGAAGTTGTTTCCTTCCATATCAGGCTATGCTTATGCTCGCCCTGCGCCCAGACAGATCACAAGAGTCTAGTCGGCGTCGCAGTATGGCGAATCGAAGCTTAGGCTTAATTAACGCGACCGGTGATCGACTTCAGGCGCGGGGCGCGCTCTGAAGTTGGTGGTCGCGCTAAGTCTCCGCTGAGACCCGCCAGGCGCTCGGCTCGACAGAGTTTTAGTGCAAACTGGGTGCGGTGAGCACTCCTCCATCTGCTTCACCTCCTGCTCAGGTCTGCTGTGCCCCCTAGGCCGCGGCGATTGCCTGGTTTGGAGGGGCCGCCCTCCCTCCCTCCCTCCTTACCTCCCTCTAGGGGGGGTGGGGGATACTATTGGAGGGGGGGGGGGGCTTATTCGAGAGAGGCCTTATTAGAGTATTAACGGTGTGTACTGTAGCTTCCGGTCTTTGACCACCAAATGCAACTTTTTAAACCAAGCGTTACAAGATGCGCCAATGCATGGAAACTGTCAGGCCACAGTAGTATGCGCATCATAGAAACGACGTCAGTGTAGAAGTGATTCTAGAATGCGGTTCGAAGAGGCTCCCCAGATGGAACATTTCATTCAGGCTGAAGACTGTTTTGAACAAAGCGCTCCACGACGCCAGTTCTTTCCTGGTTGACGCTTCAACGCTGGTGCCATGGGCAGACACGACCACACGATACTGTTTCCCTGGCTCGGTGGGCAGCCTTTTGGAGAAGCTGCTTTTCGGCAACTGAAATCGCTCCCACATGAGACGGAATGCTGCACAGTGCTGAGTGTTCCTCGCTTTAAAAACCACATTGAATTTGATAAGAGAATTGTTTACGTGGTGCTCTAGGAACATCTGATGCGTGATGCGTTACAACTCACTCACGTCACAACATGCACGATGCGTTAAAAGGGGAGCCACGACAATTGTTCTCACTGAGAGTTTTGCCCCCCACCCCTCCCCCCCCCCCCCCCCCCCCCCTCCCCCGACAGAATATATGTACAAACTGTGTTTACACGCCAAAAGTGGTTATTAAGAATAGCATCTATGTGCCTTTTCCCATGGCTTCCCGACGCCGTCCACGTAGCACCGCAAACGAAAGTGAGATATGTTTCCTTGGACACCGCTCGATGACCACCGAATAATGGCTAGTTTCGAAGACACATGTTCAACCTCCAATCCGTTGCAAGCAGCCGGCTCCATTCTATCCCCTTTGAGTTTGAAATAGGCGGCTGGCTTGTAATGACCTGCACTGGCACAGACCAATGAATGCTGTCGGTTGAGCTACACTAGTGGATGGACGGATTGCGCCCGCGATGATTCACTCCCACTCGTGGCCGCCCCCTACAGTTATGCGGGTCGATTATGCACGTTTGCTGCGGAGGACCGATAGCCTGTTCCGTTGTGAGATGGCGCCAGCAGTTCGTGGCACCACTCTGCTCTCTGCGGTGCCTGTTTACTGGCATCAACAAATCAAATGTCACGGGTGGAATGCTCATTCATCATTTTGAAAGGTGGGGGGGGGGGGGTTCTTCCAGACATCTGTGAGAACATCATCGGACTACTGTGGCATTATTCCGATAGAGGGACAGACACGGCGCTTGACGAACAATCGAGTTTTTGAAACTGAAAGAAAACAAGTCTTGCCTTGCACACTAGATGATGCGGCACGGTACGGGAAACGCAGGAAGGGAGGGGTATGTTGGTTGGGGGAGAGTGGGTTACATTAAAAATTTTCTATATAAATAAAAGAATTCAACATTTAAAGGAATTGAATTAAACAAAGTTACATCGGCTCATGCAAATTAAAGCAAATTAAATTAGACTAGACTACAGAGAATAGAATCAATGTCACATTGAGTTAAATTAATTTAATATAGGTATCGGTTCTGTTAAGGTAGATCAAATTATCCCAAGTGTCAGTCCGGTTTAACTAAGGTAAATTAAGTTACACCTAAATATAATCCCGAAACGGGATCCCGACCCATTTTCCCAGTGCCGATCCCGATCCCGCAAATTTAAAAATCGCAATCCCGATCCCGATCCCGCACATTGAGAAACGCCAATCCCGATCCCGATCCCGATTGGGAAATTCAGAAAACGGGATCCTATAACGGAAATCATATCAAATCAAATATCAAATCAAATCAAATCAAATCAAATCAAATCAAATCAAATCAAATCAAATCAAATTAAATTAAATTAAATTAAATTAAATTAAATTAAATTAAATTAAATTAAATTGAATTAAATTAAATTAAATCATATCAAATCAAATATCAAATCAAATCAAATCAAATCAAATCAAATCAAATCAAATCAAATCAAATCAAATTAAATTAAATTAAATTAAATTAAATTAAATTAAATTAAATTAAATTAAATTAAATTAAATTATATTAAATTAAATTAGATTAAATTAAATTAAGTTAAATTAAATCAAATTAAATTAAATTAAGTTAAATTAAATCGAACTTAAATAATTTAAATTAAATTAAATTAAACTAAACTAAACTAAACTAAACTAAACTAAATTAAATTAAATTAAATTAAATTAAATTAAATTAAATTAAATTAAATTAAATTAAATTGAATTGAATTAAATTAAATCATATTATATTATATTATATTATATTAAATCAATTTAAATATAAATTACATTAAATTAAATTAAATTAAATTAAATTAAATTAAATATAGGTCAAATTAAGTTCAATAAAATTTAAAAAAAATAAAATTAAGGAAAAGGTTCACGGCATTCTTCTAGACCAAGCCGACACAGTACAGCAGAGTGCCGTAATCCAAATCAAAGAAGATTGAAAACATAATTTCACTCTAAATTAAGTTGAACTAACTAAATTAAATCTTAATATATTAAATTATTAAATTAAATTAAATTAAATTAAATTAGGCTAAATTAAACAAAATTGAAATGAGTTAATTTAATTGCAAACTAGATTTAATTAAACTAAACTAAGATAAACTAGATTTCAATAAGTTGCACTAAATTAAACAAAATGAAAAGTAGGTTGAATCTAGTCATAATTAAAATTTGATTCAGCAACTTAATTTAACCAAATTAGATTATTTAACCTAGACTGTGTATAATTACGTCAATTAGATTCAACTAAATTATTCACCAAATGGCGGTCCGGTTTGTATACAATCTTTTAGAGACAGATTCTTCGAAACCAACTGCAGTCTTCAGCCTTAAGTAACTGCACTCGCATTGACAGTGAAACAACTGGTGTTCTAGGTGGAGAAAACAGGTCAAGAGTATTTTCCGTTCTCTTTCTGCCTACAATGATAATAATCATCGCTCCATAGTATAATCACTAGAGTCTTTAGCCCGTAGGAGAATCTCTATGGTCAATGGTGTTGGGTTCAGTCCATAGACAATTGTGTTTAGCCCGTAGGACATTTCAGATAGATCTCAAGTCATTCGACCCTGTGCCACTGCCTGTGGGCTCGCACCAGCTCCCGTACAGGTAAATACACAATAGACACTTGGGTTTAGCCCGTAGGCATTTGGGTTTAGCCCATAGGAGATTTCAGATGTATATAAAGACATTTGACATACAGGGCGTTTTTTTTAGACGGCCACATTTTGAATGCTAATAACTCGCGGTAGCGTCATCGGTCAAACTTGAAATTTTTACAGTCGAAAGACAAAACCTGCGCAATTTTTCTACCGTTGGTCCGACAAATTTATCTTGCGTATGTCAAAATTTTCGGCGTGTTAACTTTCGGCTCGGATTCTGGGCCAATCTCTAGGCGGATGTTACATATCGGCACGCCGCTACTTTGCCGTTCCTTCACCGATTCCATTAAAATCAATGGCAGTTATAGGACCCATAATAAGGTTTCAATTAATGTCCAACACCAATCGCTAGCTCTTACGGAGCAGCCGCTACGCCGTCTCGCAAATGACAGAAATGTCCAACAGCCAGGAAAGGGCGACCAACTCAATACTGCAAGTTTCCAAATTGCGCACGCATTTGACTCAACGTAACGCGAGCTCCGCAAGTGCTACCGATTCGGCTTACAAATCAAATTAAAGATTATCATGTGCCCTATAAAACGCCGTTGATCTTAATGGAATCGGTTAAGGGATGGCCAAGTAACGGCTTGCCAAGCTGATTCAGTCGTCAAAAATCCAAGCCGAAAGTTAACACGCCGAAAATTTTGACATACGCAAGATAGATTTGTCGGACCAACAGTAGAAAAATTGCGCAGGTTTTGTCTTTCGACTGTAAAAATTTCAAGTTTGACCGACGACGCTACCGCAAGTTATTAGCATTCAAAATGTTACCGTCTAAAAAAAACACCCTGTAGATCCAAAGCAGTTTGATGCTGTGCCCGTGCCAGTGCATGCAGTGCCTGCGAATACACTTTGGAGTCTCACAACGACAACTCTGTCATAAATGGTGACACTGTAAAGTGCTTGTGGCGCGAAATCAAACGTCAATCGCAGTGTGCGGCGCCTTCTGTGCTCAGAATGTACTGGCGCAGCTGATATTTGTGAAATATTGTGGAATTTAGTCATCAGCCAAAGTCCACAATAGGAGGTAGAAGAAGTCGGTTTCTTTGGAAACGGTGAGGGGCTAAAATTGGCTCCACGCTGGCGTAGTGCTGTTGACCAGCTTGCTGCTACATGTGACGACTTCTGCAACCCGGCAGTCGACAACGGACAATCGCCAGAAATTTTAACCGTTGTTGCGCGTCAGGCTGTGGCACCGTCCTCTCTGAACCGAGAGAATCTTGATGTGCGTATTGCGTCGCTTGCCGTCGATACCGAATTCGTGATCTCCATCCGATTAAACCACAAAATCGACAAACAACACCCCTAACTTCCCTTGACCTCACTGGACCAAAAGTTTGCAAGGGTGGTACGCGGTAACGCTATTCACCATAGACGTGTTCATCCTTCAGCAGCGTCAAGTTAGTACCTAACGCGGGTCTTCAGACTCTGACGCGTAGCCGGTCTTGAGCTGCTTCAAGGTCTCTGGCGTGCAAGCCTTCTCCAGACTCGTGGGCAAGTACTCGCATATTTCCGGGTAGGGGCAGCAGAGCTTGCAACTTTTCACATTCCTAATCAGGCCGGCGTCCTCGAAATTGACCTTTCTGATTTGAACTCGACGCCCCAGCGACATCGGCACGTCTTCCGTGTGGAAGACCTCCACAATGACGGACGCCTGGACGAAGTAGCTACCGTCGTCGTCGATTCTGAGGAAGGGATTGTGGTAGAGATGGAGAGGAGGCAAGCGCTCCGAACAGTAGATGTCCGCAGCGGATCCCTTCCTGTCAGTGGTTTGGTTACTGTAGTTACTGCATACTAGACTGATCCATAAACTACGTACCCACTTGCATATGACCAGCGTGACTTTGTGAGGTCTGACTTCCTTCGCGATGCTGTTGCAGTAGAAGTCGGCGAAGTAGAGATTGTGCTCTCGGGGCTTCAGCAAGTGTCTGGCGTGAATACGGAAGAGCCAGTTTCCAAAAGGAGACCTCTTGGGAAACTGCACCGAGTGCGGCGCGATACCTGAAAGCAGTACAACATATGATCAAATCAAAATACATGAATACACGGTGTCAAATTCTCAACAGAAACCGACCAGCAACGCAGTGGAAGAAGAGGCCGTCCAAAGAATCGTGGGTGGGGCCGGCGGCGTGACCGTTTTCTCCTTTCGAGTACACCGCCATCGAACCGACGGATTCCGCACGTTGGAAATACTCCCCGCTCTTGCATCGGAACATCTCCTCGAAGCGCACCATTTGACCCTCGCCTTGGTACTCGTCCAGATAGGCCTGGCACATTTCCATCAAAGAGAACCTCTGCGAACCGGACGGCAGTCATGCAAGTCACAAGCGTCGTTGCGAGAACTGTTACAGATTGGCCGCAAGATATGTATAGAATATTTGGGTATATGTGTCGCATCCGGACGGCGCATCTTCCAGAATTGCATATTACGGGTTTTGGTGGGGGGGCCCCCCCCCCCCCCCCCCCACAAACTGCGCAATATGGCACGTTCTGCAGGGCGGCCCCTCCAAAACGTGCAATTAGCTGCTAAAACGTTGAATTCTTTTGCTTTTACGCTTAATTATTTTACCTGGAAGTTGTTTCCTTCCATATCAGGCTATGCTTATGCTCGCCCTGCGCCCAGACAGATCACAAGAGTCTAGTCGGCGTCGCAGTATGGCGAATCTTAGGCTTAATTAACGCGACCGGTGATCGACTTCAGGCGCGGGGCGCGCTCTGAAGTTGGTGGTCGCGCTAAGCCTCCGCTGAGACCCGCCAGGCGCTCGGCTCGACAGAGTTTTAGTGCAAACTGGGTGCGGTGAGCACTCCTCCATCTGCTTCACCTCCTGCTCAGGTCTGCTGTGCCCCCTAGGCCGCGGCGATTTCCTGGTTTGGAGGGGCCGCCCTCCCTCCCTCCCTCCTTACCTCCCTCTGGGGGGGGGGGGGGTGGGATACTATTGGAGGGGGGGGGGGGGGGCTTATTCGAGAGAGGCCTTATTAGAGTATTAACGGTGTGTACTGTAGCTTCCGGTCTTTGACCACCAAATGCAACTTTTTAAACCAAGCGTTACAAGATGCGCCAATGCATGGAAAATGTCAGGCCACATTAGTATGCGCATCATAGAAACGACGTCAGTGTAGAAGTGATTCTAGAATGCGGTTCGAAGAGGCTCCCCAGATGGAACATTTCATTCAGGCTGAAGACTGTTTTGAACAAAGCGCTCCACGACGCCAGTTCTTTCCTGGTTGACGCTTCAACGCTGGTGCCATGGGCAGACACGACCACACGATACTGTTTCCCTGGCTCGGTGGGCAGCCTTTTGGAGAAGCTGCTTTTCGGCAACTGAAATCGCTCCCACATGAGACGGAATGCTGCACAGTGCTGAGTGTTCCTCGCTTTAAAAACCACATTGAATTTGATAAGAGAATTGTTTACGTGGTGCTCTAGGACCATCAGATGCGTGATGCGTTACAACTCACTCACGTCACAACATGCACGATGCGTTAAAAGGGGAGCCGCGACAATTGTTCTCACTGAGAGTTTCCCCCCCCCCTCCCCCCACCCCCCCCCCCCCCCCTCCCCCGACAGAATATATGTACAAATTGTGTTTACACGCCAAAAGTGGTTATTAAGAATGGCATCTATGTGCCTTTTCCCATGGCTTCCCGACGCCGTCCACGTAGCACCGCAAACGAAAGTGAGATATGTTTCCTTGGACACCGCTCGATGACCACCGAATAATGGCTAGTTTCGAAGACACATGTTCAACCTCCAATCCGTTGCAAGCAGCCGGCTTCATTCTATCTCCTTTGAGTTTGAAATAGGCGGCTGTCTTGTAATGACCTGCACTGACACCGACCAATGAATGCTGTCGGTTGAGCTACACTAGTGGATGGACGGATTACGCCCGCGACGATTCACTCCCACTCGTGGCCGCCCCTGCAGTTATGCAGGCCGATTATGCACGTTTGCTGTGCAACACCGATAGCCTGTTCCGTTGTGAGATGGCGCCAGCAGTTCGTGGCACCACTCTCCTCTCTGCGGCGCCAGTTTACTGGCATCAACAGATCAAATGTCACGGGTGGAATGCTTATCCTTTTGAAAGGTGGGGGGGGGGGGGGAGGGGAGGTGTTCGTGCGGTGCTGCGCAACGTGGGGTTGCTTGGTGTTTTGGCATGTAGTTCTTCCAGGAATCTCTGAGAACATCATCAGCGGACTATTGTGGCATTATTCCGATAGAGGGACAGACACGGCGTTTGACGAACAGTCGAATTGTTGAAACTGAAAAGAAAACAGCTCTTGCCTTGTACACTAGATGATGCGACACGGCACGGGAAACGCAGGAAGGGAGGACGGGGACGGTATGTTGGTTCGGGGAGAGTAGGTTACCTTAAGAATCTTTTACATAAATTAATTAGCGGGTTAAACAAGCTTAGAGTAAAAACTGGGTACCCGATGATGGTTGATTAGCATTGCATAGTGTGTTGTGCTTTTGTGGAGTATATTCAATAGTGTGTCAGAATAGAAAGTTGAGCATTTCTTCGGGGAGTTTCGCCTCAGTTACATCGAGTTTCCAGGTAGTCTGTGCCATTCTTGGGCAATCGTTGCCTATATGGTGCATTCATTGGTGGGTACTGATCCATAAATGGATCAGGAATGTTCGCCGCAGGTTCACTTTGGAATGAAGAGGGTCTAAATGGGACGACGCCCTTTTCTTTTGGGTCACAAATGCGGACGGTGACGGTACCGTTGCTGTAGATTGCAGAACCGCACAGTAATTGCCGCGCTTCGTGTTTGATCGACTAATGGTGGCAAAACATACGTTGCACGACACATCCATGGAAAATATTGCTTAGTTATTTGAAAATGCCGAAATCTGCCATATTTGACAAAACCCTTGAAAACAACCCTAATTTCTTGAATACCAAAATCTGAAACTGTTTCATAATTACTTGACATACTACGGCCGGTACACCCACGCAAAGATATTTTGAAATTTTAGTTGTTTGAAATTGTCGAAATTTGGCAATTTTGAGAAAAAACTTGAAAATATCCCTAAATTCGTTAATTATAAAATATAGAACTATTTGCTAAAGATTTGGCAGACGATGCCCGACACAACCATACCATGCAAAGACATTCTGAAATTTGAGCTATTTGAAATCGTCTATATTTGGGAATTTTAACAATACCCTTGAAAATTCGTTAATTATAAAATCCAAAACTACTTGTTAAATAAATGGCAGACTACACTCGATACTTCCGTGCAAATAAACTTTGAAATCTAAGCCGTTTGAAATTGTCGAAATTTGGGGATTTTGATAAATCCCTTAAAAATATCCTAAATTTCATAAATTATAATCTCTGAAACTATTTGCTAAATACTTGGCAGACTATGGTCGACACATCCGTGCAAAGACATTTTGATATTTACGCTATTTGAAATTGTCGAAATTTGGGAATTTTGAAAATACCCTTGAAAATATCCCTAATTTCGTCAATTATAAAATCTGAAACTATTTGCTAAATGCTTGGCACACAACCATGTAAAGAAAATATGAAATTTAAGCCGTTTGAAATTGTCGAAATTTGGGAATTTTGCCAATACCCTTGAAAATATCCCTAATTGCGTTAATTATAAAATCTGAAACTATTTGATAAATACTTGGTAGACTATGCTCGACACATCCGCGAAAAGAAATTTTGAAATCAAAGCTGTTTGAAATTGTCGAAATTTGGGGATTTTAACAAAATCCTTAAAAATATCCTAAATTTCGTTAATTATATTCGCTGAAACTATTTGCTAAATACTTGGCAGACTATGCTCGATACATCCGTGCAAAGAAGTTTTGAAATATAAGCTGTTTGAATTGTTCGAAATTTGGGAATTTTGACAAAAACCTTGAAAATATCCCTAATTTCGCGAATTCCAAAATCCGAAACTATGTCACAAATTCATCGCGTCTTGTGCCCTTTCCTTTTCAGCAAAAACTTTCTCGATACGACTTGTAAATAAAAGTGTCACTTTTGACATTTTCGTATTTTAATTGCAAATATCTCGAAATAGGGAAATTAGCAACAGAAACGGACAACGGCACGTTACTCAGCGCATTCGACTCCATTGGGTGGCACTAACCGCCATGTCTAGTTTTGTGACACAGACAGAAACACAGAAACACAGAAACACGAACGGACAATAGCGTCCGTATATATGCTGCATCCGGACGGCGCAATCCTCCAGAATGTGCAATATTGCACGATCTGGAGGGGTGCCCCTCCAAACTGCGCAATATGGCGCGTTCTGGAGGGCAGCCCCTCCAGAATGTGCAATCAGCTGCTAGAACGTTGAATTCTTTAACTTTTACATATAATTCTTTTGCCAGGAAGTTATTTCCTTCCAAATCAGGCTATGCTTAGGCTCGCCCTGCGCCCAGAGACGGATCACAAGAGTCTAGTCGGCGTCGCAGTCTGGCGGGTCGAAGCTTAGGCTTAACGCGACCGGTGACCGACTTCAGGGCGCGCGGAGCGCGCCCTGAAGTTGGTGGTCGCGCTAAGCCTCAGTTTTCGACCCGCCAGGCGCGACGTCGACAGAGTTTTAGTGCAAACTGTAAGTGGGATGAACACTCCTCCATCTAATTCACCTCCTGCTCAGGCCTGCTGAGCCCCGCCGACCAGATATTGCGCGGTTTGGAGGGGCCCCCCTCCAGAACACGCCATATTGCGTAGTCTGGAGGGAAACCCTCCAGATTGCGCAACCTGGCTGGATTGCGGAAAGTGGATGCAACATATATACTCGCCGCGCTGGGGCGCGGCGAAAAAATTAAATCAAACAAAGTTACATTGGCTTAGGCAAATTAAAGCAAATCAAATTAAACTAGACTATAGCGAATAGAATTTAATTTAGCGGTTCTGTTAAACTTGTGTGAATCAAATTATCCCAAGTTTCAGTCCAGTTTAACTTAGGTAGGTAAATTAAACTACATCTACTTATAGGCAATCGTATCAGCGCAAACATAGTTTTGAGTAATTGCATACGTGACACACACAGTATCACAACAGCTTACGTACATACCATCAAAATTTTTGTTTGATTAAGTTGTTTGACTAATTAAGTTAAGTTGCTATAAATTACGTTTAATTTAATTTAACGTTTGGCTTATATGAGTCAAATAAAACCTAGATATATCAACTATTTCAGAGCAAGTTTAAATTACATTGAATCTACTTTGTGCCACTTACTAGATTAGATATAATTACATCGAATTAAGCAGAATTGAAATTTGCATAGAATAAACCATATTGAGGTTAACTTAACTAAATCAGCGCCCCCCATTGGTTCTTGCATAGGATCGCACGTCAATGGTAAACTATGTCCTTATGCGGCTGGGCTACACTGCGTCCTGCGTGCATAACAAGGCGGCCCTGGCAGTACAGCGGGGATGCGAGAACATCGTTCGGCTAATGTGGTGTTTTCGCGAGGGGGGGGGGGAGAGACGGACAAGGTGCGTCCCCGGACTCATCTTCAGACCTATGAAACTGGCAACGGTCCCAGTCTTGCTGATTAGAGGACAGAAGCGCTGGAGGGAAACCCTGGGACAGACCCATGTGAGGGTGAAAGGGGAGGACGCACCCAAAGAACCGTGCGCATCCGTGGCCTCAAAACTAGCACAAGAAAGACTGGCGTCTGCCAGAGTTGGGGCGTCGAATTTCCTCGTGAGTGGCCTCATCTTGATATGTACCGCGAGCGTTGAACAATACTGACTACGAACGTTCGCCGCGAGCAATACGTAACTGAACGAAGAACAACACAAA